>JZLH01S0466333.1:8310-25758 GCA_001188425.1 Eucidaris tribuloides | reverse complement strand
AACTAAATGAATTGCACAGGTAAAAACATAGGTTCTATTTCTGTAAACATAATCATCAAAATAACGATTTTATACTAGATTATTGAAATTGGTTACAAAATTGCAAAACAGCTCCTGGCATTTCAGTACCCCTATACTACACGCTTGGCGTACACAGCGGTTTAAATTTACTATCTGAAAATGAAATTTCGGGTGAGCGACTGGGTGCCCCCCCAATGAGTTGACCCACGGTACGCCAGCTGATGAAGAGATAGAGTCATTTGAGATTGGGTATGGCGAAGAATGCTGCAGGTCAGCGAAAGATAGGAAGACTAATGCATGGATTCGCCAAAGAGTAGGATTTACTGAAAGAAAGCCTGATCGTGCAACTGAGAAGAGAAAAGTGTCAAATACGGACATTGAAAACGGCGACCAGATAGTTTAGTGCAAACAACAATAGAAGAGAGGTGAGAAGGAAGGCCAGCCAAGGACGAGGAAGACAGGATGGATTGACAACATCAGGATGTGGACTAGATGGTGGAATGGCTGTGGCAAAAAGAGAACGCTATCAAGAGAATGCCGACGGTTCTTTGAGGACTATGGCAACACAGCAGGCAGCAGCAGCAGAAAGTAAAAGTCCCACTCTATTATTATGGTTAAATTTCTAGGCAGCAATTTATTTTATTTTCTGAGATATGTGGGGAGTTTACAGGCGATGGCATACAAATTTTTGATAAAATGCACAAATCCCATTGGAAACGTGTACTGTAGCACAGCAAACAACAACTGCGCGCACTTAGTCAAATACTGTCATACCTGAGCTGCATTGACTTTGCACGTGAAAGAGAGATACGACGGTGTGTTGATCCCGCGTATTGAAAATGTGGTCAGCGTTGTGATATTCCATATGGCGTTTTAGTACAGGGAAAATCAAAACCGCTCAAACCGAAATTACAAGCATGTAGCTCTTTTGCGATATTTTCTCTGATTCTTGGTTCTGTGTAAAAATAAAGATATCAATGTTAAGCAATTGTCTAAGTCTTTCCTACCATGTATTTTTCTAGCATTGAAAATCTTGTAACGCTTGGGACAAAAAGTGGAAATTATAGTCAACTTTGAAGTCGATTTTCTCTGAAATGAGTTTCGCACTGTCGTATCGCGATACGACGGTTCGGATGACCGCCGACAATATCTTAATACTTCCTTCTATACATTCAAACCGAAGAACTTCTCAAAAGACATTTTACCTGATGTAATTCCTTCTACAGGGAATTGGAATCTTCCAGTGCTACCACAACCTGCGGAATAACCGATAGTCTTGATCGCTATCGGATTGCTATCGTTGTAATGCAGGAAGGGTGACGTGTCATTATTTTTGAAGACCTCCACTTGACCATGGCTGTACCTGTTGTACAATATTATCGAAAAATAGAAAAACGAGTGGCAATACAGGTATTTAGAATTTGAGACAATGAAAAACATTTAGGATGTGCAGTAATGATAATTACATGAACCGTCATACGTTCATATACAACCTAGTTCTAAGGATCACCGCTGTACCTGTCATCCACACGGGGTTGTTTTCAAAGTTTGTGTTTGTCTTTGTGTCTGTATGCATGTATTTTATGCGTTTTGTCCCTTAGGGAAAATTGTTGTCATGCCCCAAACCCCCGAAGTTATAGTGAACGGTGCCTCTGATAGCGCACAAATCTCCAATTTATTACTTCATGGGCGGCGATCGGGGGGAAGAGGGGTTCGAATTTGAGGGATAATATATACATTTTTCTATTTTGTTGGTATATTTTATAGATTTCCTGTGTGCGAACATTATTATTCAAAATGTACATGTGATGGAAATTATTACATTAAACTGTTATAATGTGTGTATGTCTGTGTGTGTGTGTGGGGGGGGGGGGAGGGATTTTAAATCCACTCATTCCACTTTTACTCATATTATATGTATCCTCGTCTTGCGTGTTTTTGCTCCCCCCAACTCGTAACAGAAAATCGCCGCTACAGTTGTACAACTATTGGTACGTAAAGAGTACAACAAAATCAACCTAACTTATTTTACGTCATGAACGCAAACACTTGATTTCGTCAGGCATGTTCCGTGTCGTTTTGGCTGTATCCTTTCCCTCCCTCAATATACTGGGCAGGTAATTTTTCACCGTGAAAGTCGGTCTGAAAGGGGTATGAGATGAAAAATCTCACCTTATTTTGAACTTGCGGAGTTCTGTAGAGTTGAGATAATCGACAGTCGTGTTAATCACAAGATTTGTGCACGGCATACAACGCCTTATGACAGACTGTGTGTTCCCCCAACCACCGATCACTGAAATGAAATTACACACACACACAACCAGAAAGTTACGCAATGAGTAATATATGTCTCGCTTGAATCTCGCAAGTTAAGACAGAACGCATTTCAAAATTATGACATGTTAGGCATTCATGCCGTTTTTTTTTATTGAATTTGAAAAAAAAATGCCTTAACCTGAAAGCCCATTCAAAGCCCTATCAGATAACACAAACAAAATAAAAATCCATCAAGAAATAAAGTAGCTTTTTTTTATTTTGAATGAATTTGCATAGATTAGCATTTTTAATTCAAAATTTTGTTTAAAATTTGGACGCCCTGACCTAGCTTTATTAGTTTGAGAGATAAGAATCAGGAGCTGCCGAAAACATAAAGGAGAAGTAGCATTTTTGTCACTTGTCATTGATTTTGAATAAATTTGCATAAACTAGCACAATTGAACTTCCAAATCATGCGTTCAAGTTTGGAAGCCACTACCAAGCCCTATCAGATAAAACAAACAGAAATAAAAACCTCCCTTGAAATGAAGGAATAGTAGCATTCTTAGTGATTTTGAATGAATTTGTATAAATTATCATAATTATGAACTTCCCAATTCTGTGTCGAAGTTTTAAGGCCCCTACTAAGCCTTATCATATAATAATAAAACAAAACTAATCCTAGTTTATGTTGACTCCACAATACAGTCTAAGTATACTGACCGAGATGACTTTTGATTTTGACTTTGTGACCTCAAATTCTAGTGATAATTCATACTCCTTATGTCTAAGTTCCGTGGAAAGAGAAGTTGAACTTTCGAAATTATGCACAATTACCATGACCGTCGAAGCCCTAATGTCTCGCTTCTGCTAGGCTGGTGAGACAAAAACTGTCATGCGTACCTGTTTTATCATTAAATTTGTTTGTTGTCTTTCTGCACCTTTACTTCTGTCTATTTTACTCGCTCATCTATCTATTCAATATAATTATTGTCCTTACACAGTCATAATGACTGAAATTCTTGCTGAAACTGACAGATCAGTAGACACTATGATACTATGATACTCTGTACACAAATTCCGTACAACATCGGGAGCGGGGGATGGAGTTGGGCTGCTCTGAACTCCAGTCAAGATTCATATGTTGGGTGTGGGGGGGGGGTGGGTCGTCTTGACGTTGATTTTAAGGAATTAAGGGGGCCCTTGTCAGCACAAGATACGGGTCCGCCTCAGGGAAATATACATCTTAGTTAATCTCTGATACTATTCCACAAAGCTTCTTCAGTCAACATCAAACTCAAATAAAGTATTGCTTTTGTATCTTTTATTGTATTTTTTTTTGTTTCTTAAAGCGTATTGATTTTGTCTACCATAATGAAGTGCACTATAATAATTGTTTTGTATTATTATAATCATTGTTATAATAATAATAACAACAACAAAAACAACAACAACAATAATAATAATGATGATGATGATAATAATAATAATAATAATAATAATAATAATAAAATAAGTAGTAGTAGTAGTAGTACATGTATTAGTAGTAGTGGTAGTAGTTGTAGTAGTAGTAGTGGTTGTAGTAGTAGTAGTAGTAGTAGTTGTTGTAGTAGTAGTGGTTGTAGTAGTAGTAGTTGTGGTTGTAGTAGTAGTAGTAGTAGTAGTAAGAAGAAGAGTAGTAGTAGTAGTAGTAGAAATAGTAATAGTAGTGGAAGTAGTAGTATAAGAAGAAGTTACAGTAACAGTAATAAAATAAACGCACCAATTTCATAAGCAGGTTCGTTGTAACTTATACCAATAGTTGACGCCAATATGATGTGAACATCGTTTGGGGCTTGAGCGAAAAATACGAACTCGAAATTGTCTGCAGATGAGGCTGGGATTATTGGTAGTGTATACTTGTAAGTGCAGCTGTTATCCGTTGTGAAAACCATATCACCTGGTGAAATGAAACAAAATATGAACAATGATATTTCATTTTTTTTATGGCAGCGTAACGTAACATCTCTATTTACACTGTTTTAATTTACATACACAATGTTTTACTATTATTGTATTTCTATTTCAAAGTTTTGTCATAAAGTCAATCAGAAGTCAAAATATACACAGACAGTTTGCAAATAACACTCTTTTTGCCAGTGCGTCATCACGTATTCATTACTTTCTCAGTTAAGAAAATATGTGTAAGAAAATTGTTTTCAACTTTCAGTCAAATCTAAATATGTGTCAAACCTGTATTAAACAGCATATACACAAAAGTACACACCAGCTATTATAAGCTCAATATTGATCTAAAATTAATGTATTTTATGCGTTTAGTTTAAATGATAAAGTATTGAAAACATGCACGGTTATAAACAATGATAAACTAAAACAGCTTATTCAAAATTGGGACATAATCATTTCAAATCAAAACAGAAAACATTCATCATGTACCAAATAATATACCACCATTTCGGTAAATATTCATGACAATATAAGAAAATTAACAGGCATCAAAGTAACATATCAAAACCATTCAAAATCTACGAATTTTGTACCAACTCACCACAATTACTGACAATGTATTTTGGGGGAAATGCCCAGTCAGCAGTGACGTTCCAGGTTCCAAAGCCCAAATAATGGACAGAAAGTGGATATGGGTCAGTCCATTCCAAAAAAGGGTTCCTCTCGCCACCCTTTCCCACCTGTAGGGTATGCCACAGAAGATTGTTTTAAAGAAAACCATTTTGATAACTGACCTTCACTTCATGCTGTTATGATAAGAAAATATTTATTTTGTTTTAATTGTATCATTCTATGTGGAGATATTTACACTAACACATCACATGAACAAAGAAACATTCTATTAATTGTACTGATAGTATTGACACTTGCAAAAGTCATTTTGTAGTAAATTTAACTGTGGCATTGCGACATTACTAAAAAGGGGGTAAAAGCATAATACACATTACATGAATTAAATATAATCATGAATTATAATACCTGAACAGAGCAAGATAAAACTGTAAATATTATTACTAGATATACATATTCATATCGCTAAAAAACAAATATGAAATTAATATAAAGAAACTTTCGGACAAAGAGATGATATCTTCAAGTTTTAGTACTAGATTACTTTATGAAATATATCTTACTGTCTGCCTTTTATCATTATCATTATTACTAATACCTAACTGGGTTGGTGATTTTTTTAATATTATTATTTTTTGAAGGGGTGATGTAAATCACGATCCAATTGTTTGTTTGTTTGTTTTATTTCCATAGTCATAAATAAAATATAATACAAAGCATCAATAAATATTTACAATTTAAAAAATTGGGCAATACTACAGCGGATAGCCCATTTCAGCGGCATTTACAGAATGCCACTGTTCTTCCATGGGGTCCAATTCATGATTTAAAACGTGATTAAAATCAATCAATCTATCATATTGATTCAAATCACCGATCTTTCAACAAAGTGAAAGATAGAAAAAAAAATCAGTGATTCGAATCGCCATTGATTTAAATCACCAATCCAGTTACATAGACGGAAATATCTTTCAGTTGAGTTTTCCATCGGAATACGGTATTTATTAATTACATTGAAAGAAGTGTGTATAAGGCTAAATTTGTAAAACTGTAGATTCCTAATATAAACATGACATTAGCAATAGGGGCGGCCGAGGCGGTAATAAAGATAATCAGAGGCGTCGATTCTGTGGGGGCAAGAAATGAAATTTGGGGGGGGGGGCAAACATATCGATTTGCCCACCCAACACTTTTGACAAATGAAAAAAATCATAAAACGTAATGCAAGGATACGTGTAAAAAGTAGAAATATAGTGGATATCGAACAAATAATTCCTGTTATATTGCTCAAGAGCTACATCCGTGAAGATGAGAAGGCCACACCCAAATAGATCACTCTATAAAACAAGCACAGGTTACATGTGCTACTCTTCCTGTTATGGGTAGTTGATTTTTTTTTATTATGGTCCATTTGAAGAGTGGCACATGTAACCCGTGTTTGGACGAGAAATTGGAAATAAATAACAAACAAAATCAACACCTTTCTCTACACCCGCTCCGAGATAATCTCAAAATGCCGAGATCAAAGACCGCCGGACCGTGACAGAACCCCATCGTTCCAAACAGTATAACCACCAATCCACCACTCACCTGAAGACCGCTGAAGAGTGAAACCGTCGGTGGTGTGTCAAGGGAAAAATGAGGTATGAAACTATAACGA
This sequence comes from Eucidaris tribuloides, assembly GCA_001188425.1. Classification (NCBI taxonomy): domain Eukaryota; kingdom Metazoa; phylum Echinodermata; class Echinoidea; order Cidaroida; family Cidaridae; genus Eucidaris; species Eucidaris tribuloides. The sequence goes on along the minus strand of JZLH01S0466333.1, from coordinate 19,244 downwards.
TCTGCATAATGCATTGAGCACTTTTCTGCAGTTATTTGATATATACCTGAATAAGACTAGGGCTCGAATATTTTATCCAGAATTCTCGATAGAGGCTGCCATCCAAGATGTCTGGTGTTTCATCCGAATCTTTCTGACAAGCCAGACCCTGATTACATCGGCGAATGCGAGACCTCGTATTTTCCTCAATGCCAAGCTCTGAAAATATCGAATGGTAAAACCAAATTAAATTATCCGATGTAGTGAAAGTGAGAATACTTCGAACATACTTCAGTACCCGGCAAAGCGTGAGTGCTTTGTTTTACAACAGACCTAATCAGAATCTTGCACTTAAATGCCAGTGCCTCATGTCTGAATGTACCTAATCAGATCAGCTTTTCCAAAGTCTTAAGGGTAACAAGGTGAAATTAGGCATGAACAAGTTACTGCGCACGTTGACCTGTCATCTCAAAAATCTAATTACTTCATTTTTGCATCAACGTCCACACATTTGTGAATTTATCCTTTCGTGGTTGACTAAACATATCTCAGTATTAAAACAAGCTAACTGAACAAAACAAACGGCAATTTAAAGTTGAGACTTTGTCTTGACGTTGGTGTAACTATCACGTCACAACAGCTTTTTTTAATAGCCAAAGAGGCATTCTAATTAGTGTATAGTTGGTATACATTTCAACTCATTTGCTTCTTGAGGCATTTTCAAGTGTTCCCAATGATGTCACTAACAGTACTTCTTCTTCAAAAAAACCAGGGTCTCAGGAAAACAAATGCATTTCCCGAATAAATGAGTATCAAAAACACTTAATTGTTGTTTTTTGGAATGTCCTCTGTAAGATGGACAATTTGATATGCAAATTTTCAAATTTGGATGTTGTTTTAAATTTGACCTCATTTGACCCTTGACCGGAAGTGATCTCATCAACAAAGCACAAAATACATGATAAATTATAACTTGTCGAGTAATTTGAGATACATTTTGAAGAAATTAGACCAAGTTAAAAATATGGACACCAGTTGACCCCTCCCCTGACCCTTACTAAGGAAGGGTAAAATTGACCAAAATTTTGTCAAAAAATTTCCCAGCATGTAACGACTTCAAAACAATCACTAACTCAATTTCGTCAAAACGTGACTGAAGTACTTCTTATTCTACACTCTTCAATTAGTGATAGTGTATTAATGTTTCGTTTCTTTCACAGTAGCGATGAGGTAAACCCTACCTATCATATACATATGCTCGAGCGTCCTTGCCTCAGCTGACAAAGCCACAACAACACTCCTGCTGGCCCTGACACGAAACCTAAAGGTGAAACCATCTTCTAGTGATGTAGGTATCTGTGGTAGAACGTGGTACTGATAGCCTGATGTGCCGGTAGTATGGAAATGAATACTAGTATCGTTGAAGATATTCACTCCATCTGGGAAGTCAAAAGGATAGGAAATGGGTATGTGGTGAAGTCTGGCAAGACACATGTGCTTGAATTTGAATGCGTGTGGTACGTGGTGTATGTATGCAGGGACCAGGGACGCAAATCCATTTTCAAATGTGTGGGGGGGGGGACATCACATATGCGGGCACCTGGGAATATTGCTTATTTGGGGTGGGGTTCAGGGGCCCGCCGTAGGGCCCCTGGTAGGTTCCCGGGGCAAAGCCCCGGGCGGGGGTCAGGGGGCGGAGCCCCCTGAAGCTCATGAGTTTTGGCGGTTTAAGGAGCCTATTTTGACACTGATAACACAACTTTTTCGTAAAATGGACAATAATAATTATAAAACTGCTTTATTTTCCAAATTAGTGGCACTTGCACTATATTGGTTGCAGGTCATTTTAAAACATAATGATAAGTCTTGTCGGGGATCAAGAGGTAAAGCCCCCTGAAGCTCATGACTCTAGCCAGGGTCGTCACTATACCATTTTGAAGAGGGAGGGTGGGCCGTGGGCCGTGGGCCGTGGGAGTTGGATACCCCCTCCCACGGCAGGAAACTTTTGAAAATACGCACAGAAAAGACGTGATTCTATGCATGGTGAATACATATTTTAAACGTATACTTTATAAAGATTATTAGGGATTGTAGACGTAGGAAGTTTATGAAAACTGTGAATTAAGTAGTCATTCTTGCGAGGGAGGGTGATAAACCCTCCCACGGCAGGACCCCCTCCCACGGAACTTTTTGAAAGTATGCATAGAAAAGACGTGTTCTAGGCATAGTAAATACATATTTCACTGGTATATTTTAGCAAGATTAGGGATTGGGTAGTCATAATTACAAGGGGGCGAATCAACCGAGCGGGGAAGTGTGTGGAAGGGGGATATCGGCCTCTCCCAGGTAGGAAAAAAGGTTTCTAGGGTTAGTAAATACATGGTAAATACATATTTTAAAGGTTTATATTTTATTGAGATTGTTAGGGATTGTAGTCAGGTTTTCAAAAAGATGTACAGACAATTTGTGAAAAACTGTAATTGTGTTCTTGCGAGGAGACAAATCAACCGAGAGGGGAGGGTGTGGGAGGGGGATACTCCCTCCCACGGCAGGAACTTTTTGAAAATACGCATCGAAAAGACTGGTTTCTTGGCATGGTAAATACATATTTTAAAATTTGTATATCTTATTTCTATCAATATTCAAGTGTTTGTTAGATTACTTCAGTTTATTTATTAATATTTTAACGTAAAACTTTTTTTGGGGGGGGAGGGATCGCCCTCTGTGCAGATAATATTCGTGAAATGGCTTTGTGAAAAATTATGAGCGTATATTTCACTACTGCAATTTGCGCGCGGAGCGCGCCGAATATTTTGACTTTTTTAACTTTTGCCCCCTCCAAAAAATGGGCAAATTGAAAAATTCTGTAAACGTAATGCAAGAATATTATGTTTAAAAAGTAGCGCAAAGCTTTACAAAACCATTAAACGTAAACAATATCCATTTTGAATTGCTAGCCTGTACATTGTTATTTTGCGCGCGGGGCGCGCCGGAAATTTTAACATTTTACTACCGTGGCAATGAAAATATTGGGGCATCCATATTGTTTTGTCCCCCTCCCCCAAAACCTGACAAATTGAAAAATTATATATGTTTAAAATACAGCGCAAGCGCTACAAATCCAAAATTTTGTGGCGCGCTTTGCTCGAGCCTACATTGTAATTTGCGCGCGGAGCGCGCCGAAAATTATGACATTTTATTACCACGCCAATATAAATATTGGGGCAAATATATTGTCCCCCCTCCCAAAAAAGAGAAAGTGACAAGTTGGAAAATATGTTTAACAAACAGTACGATGCACTACAAACTGACACGATGTTCACTTTTTTGGTGCACTTTGTGAAAAAAAGTCCTAGTACATGTATTACTGCAAATTTTCGCGCGGAGCGCGCCGAAAATTTTGATACTTCTTGCTTTTGCCTCCCCCCCCCAAAAAAAAATGACAAATTGAAAAATTCTTACAAAGTAATGCAAGAATATGTTTAAAAACTAGCGCAAGGCACTACAAAACCAATTAAACTATTATACAATATTAAATTTTGCGGCGCTTGCGCGAAAAATAGTTATCCTATATTGGAAATTTGTGCGCCCAAAATTTTGACTGTTTTTACCTGGCAAATGAAAACATTGGGACTATATGATACGGAAAAATAAATTGTAGTGTGTGAAGAAAAAACAACCACAGACTATTGAAATTTTGATAGTTATGCACACATGTATTCGGCGCTTGCACGCGAAAAATAGTTATCCTATATTGGAAATTTGCGCGCGGAGCGCGCCGAAAATTTTGACATTTTATTACCACGGTAATAAAAATATATGGACTATTGATAACGGAAAAGTGAAGTATAGTGTGTGAAGAAAAAACAACCATAGTACTATTAAAATTTAGAATAGTTATGCACAATGTATTCTTAAATTCGTGGGGGACATTTGATATTGTGTCTCCACCCCTTCAAATTCGGGGGGGGAAGCATGATCCCCCTGTCCCCCCCCCCAGGATTTGCGCCCATGGCAGGGCGTAAGACAACCGGGGGGGAGCGTCCCCAGCTCACAAGTGGGGGATGATGGACGAGATAAAATCATCCAGTTATCACTATGTTTTTAAAAGACTTGCCTAATGAAAAAACATTGAAAATACCTTGAATGAAAGTGCTAAAAAGGCACGCACCCCACTTTCATTAATGAGGCTGGGTTTTACATTATTGTTCACTTGTCCATTACACAAAAAAAATAGTGATAGCAGATAGAGTCAAAATTAACCTCCATGAAACTTTAAAAGCCTTGACCTTATACCACGGATTTTTAGGCGAACACCATTCGATTAACATGCCTGGGCAAGCAGCCCCCCTCCCCACGTTTAAAACGAAAGTTCGTGGCTCACTACAAAGATGGGTTTTCTTTTCTATACGCACCCCCTTTATAAAAAACCTACCTGATATAGTACGTGTATGTGTGTCTGGTGTGTACGTGTGTGTCGCGNGTGTGTCGCGCGCGCGCGTGTGTGTGTGTGTGTGTGTGTGTGTGTGTGTGTGTGTGTGGGTGTGTGTGTGTGTGTATGCATACGCACATCCTAGGGGTGTTTTAGGGTGTCCAAATACCCCCTTTTGCCAAAGGGTGTGTTTACACCCTCAAACACTCCCACGTTGTTTAAGTGGTGTATTAAATCCCGGAACTGACGGAATAATTGGTGAGTTTTCGGTTTTGGCCGGACCGTGCAAATATTTTGTTTGGACGTACATGATTCTCTTGCGCCTTGAAGACTGATTTTTTTTTGTCGCTAACCTCCAACCACCCCTCCCCTCCCACCATCCCCTCGGCCGCTGAGCGAATTTCGGCTGTGTGTGAATCGACCAACAAACGTGTATTCGTCGAAACATTTTACCGGGAGAAGTAGTAGCAGTTGTACAATTCGGCAGACCAATGTTACAGATTTCACATCGTTTTGCTGGCATTGTCGTGTAAACACCATGCTGCGAACGTGGAATCTGGGTTACGGCAGTAGTTGTGGTCACCCAATACCCTCCATCTAGGAAGTCAAAATAATGTGTACGTCGTGATTTTTTTTTTTGCAAGACAGGATCACAAGGAAACCTGAAAGTTTAACCGATTGCATGCATGTGCTTGAATGTGTATGTGTGATAGTTCGGTGGTACGCGGTGATTCTGCTTTGTGTGAGTGTGTGCATGTGCATGTGTGTGTGTATGTGTACGGGGGTGTATGTGTGTGTGTGTGTGTGTGTGTGTGTGTGTGTGTGTGTGTGTTTGTGTGTGTGTGCACTGTGTGAGTATGCATGTATGCATGTGTGTGTGTGTGTACGGTGGTAGTGTGTGTGTGTGTGTGTTGTGTGTGTGTTGTGTGTGTGTGTGTGTGTGTGTGTGTGTGTGTGTGTGTGTTTGTTTGTGTGTGTGTGCACTGTGTGAGTATGCATGTATGCATGTGTGTGTGTTTGTTGGTGCGTGTGTGTGTGGTGGGCGCGCGCGCGCGTGTGTGTTAAACAATTTGTATTCGTCGAAAGACTTTACTGGGAGAAGTAACAGTTGTACAATTTGGTTTTGGCAGACCAATGTTACAGATTTCCCATCGTGTTGCTGTCGATGTCGTGTAACACCATGCTGTCGACCCTGAATCTGGGTTACGGCAGTAGTTGTGGTCACCCAATCCAGCATCCGGGTAGTTTGCAGGTGTGCGGTCATGTTCATAAGGGATTTGGACCGTCCATTTTTGGCAAGAAATTCCACTCCAAGTTTTGGAAACACTTCCTCTGTAATCGCTGCCATCAGCATGGGTATAACATTCGTCAGGATATGCAGAAATGTGTCATGGAATTAAAAACAGGGTAGAGTCAGAAACTGGGGAGGGGGCGTTTGGACCCCAGTTGAAATTTGATCATGGTACAGTACGACTTAAATTGATGATGTTCTTTTTTGCCTTCATGAATTGATGCAGATTTATTAAATTATGTATTTCATATTCATATTTCCTATGATTATTTAAAAAAAATACAATTGCATCTGTTAACAGCTAAACATAACAGCAGTTTATAAAGCAAAGTCTTTTCATTGACTCCCTGATAAAATGTAAACGTGGTACAGACAGGCTTATATTGCGAAACCTTTATTTCCACCTTGATTAAATTACATAGATTTTGAATGATGTATTCAATGCCCAGAGTTTCCCCCTTGGCATCGATTTTTCCATAATTGTTTGTAACTTTCAATGTTCATTAACAGCTGAATAGTACAATAATTGTACAAGAGCACGCTGCGTTCTACCAAATGTCATTCTTTATCTGTAAATCAACTGTTTAATTCCAAGGATATAATGCGTTAAGTTACTTTGTTTCTCGTCGCTGTGTCTACGTATGCTTGCGTAATATAACATAAACCAGCAAAACCTTTTCATCTCTTCGCATCACGTCTTAGCCCTATTAGACGAGGGTCTTAGTAAATTCAGAAATTGTCTATTTCTTGAGCGGGTGTGCACAGCAAAATATCATCGGCCCACCTTTGCTGGTGTCTGATATGTATAATGAAGTTCAAAGAGTAGGTAAATTATGTTTAAAAACAATAATCCCTAGGGTTACAAGACCTCGTTTCTCAAAAACACTAAATGTCCAGGAGAGCCAAAAAACATATTAGTTTTATAGTAAACAAATGTGTTAGCCGTTCGTTTTGTCTCGTGACAGTGTCTCTATTTTTTTAGATTAATGATCAGATTTGGACAAAACAAACTCTGAGTTCCTAGCTACAGAATTACGTAAAACCTAATTTCCACTAAATTGAGATACAAGTTCTTGTCACCCCATGCAGGGATGAGTATTTGTAACGGTGGTATTGTCGTTATGAGACGTCTGACTATATTACAAATTTTCTCTCTCTTCAACGGAAAGTAAACCATGTGAAGCTGTATTCATGCATTTCATAATATGTATAATTTGTGGAAAATGCATAAGTTTTGGACAGTAGGTGATTATGTTTGCAAAATCAGATACCCCTCAAATTTTCAATTTGGACATTGACCATGTCAAATACCATTGTATGTACTCGTAGTTCATATTTTTTCGGTAATGACTTTGAGTTCGCATCATATAAGCGTTTTTTCTCTACAAATGATTCAAAATTTCCCCAAACCGCTTGCTCGCTACGCTCGCTCACTTGTTACTTAATACACTTATAATAATTTTGAAATGTAATATTCCAACACTATAGAAAATAAGAAAAATGCCAGTTGGTGAGCTAAATGATATTTCATATGCAACATTAAAAATTTCGTTTATAGCTTTGTCTGTTTGGTTTCAACTTTCGATCTTTCAAATGTATTCCTTGTTCCGGGTAATGAAAATTTGGTCGATATGAACAACCAATCAAATCACAGTGGAATACATTTCTTTCATTTCAATAATTGGCATCAAAGTTTGAAATACACAGACACAAAGGCACATAGAGACACACTACACACACACACACACACACACACACACACACACACACACACACACACACACACACACACACACACACACACACACACACACACACACACACACACACACACACACACACACACACACACACACACACACACACACACACACACACACACACACACACACACACACACACACACACACACGCACGCTCACATAATTATCTTATATACCTTTTTTATTGATATTCGTTTCTGATTACATCATGGGTGCATTTCACTCAAATGGCTACTGATTTAAGCACAAGAGAGCAGTCGTATATTGTTTGAATCAAAGGTTTGGGATACATCATAGTGTAAATGTCAACAATTATAGGAAGAACGGGCCGATAATAGATATTATTTAATTCAAAACAATATGATCACTAGTCTAATCTAAGTTGTGCATCAGTTATAACAAAAGACAGGATGTATCTGTTTTATTACGTATAAATGAATGAATAAACATATGTATGCGTCTCAGTAATTGACACACCTTCCCTACCTTCATCCGACGACACATGTGTAGTTGTTTCCTCCTGGGTGGATGGTGGTGTTGGAGTAGTTGTATCTGTTGATGGACGTGGTTCCCCTGGGTGGATGGTGGTGTTGGAGTAGTTGTATCCGTTGATGAACGTGGTTCCTCCTGGGTGGATGGTGGTGCTGGTGTAGTTGTATCTGTTGATGAACGTGGTTCCTCCTGGGTGGATGGTGGTGTTGGAGTAGTTGTATCTGTTGATGAACGTGGTTCCTCCTGGGTGGATGGTGGTGTTGGAGTAGTTGTATCCGTTGATGGACGTGGTTCTTCCTGGGTGGATGGTGGTGTTGGAGTAGTTGTATCTGTTGATGAACGTGGTTCCTGGGTGGATGGTGGTGTTGGAGTAGTTGTATCTGTTGATGAACGTGGTTCCCCTGGGTGGATGGTGGTGTTGGTGTAGTTGTATCTGTTGATGAGCCTGGTTCTTTCTTGGTGAATGACGGTATCAGTGTAGTTGTATGTGTCGCCAGAAGTGATGCTGGTTCTAACGTAATTGCTGGTTCTGTTGCAAGTTTAACGGTTGAGGACGTAGATGGAAGAAGGACAACAAATTCAATGTGAAACATGAGGTGAACATAAATATATACTGAGGGTGATAACGCGAACCCATCAAAGATGAACTGATAGTGTTCATATACAGATATAAAACAATATTGTAGAATGTAAAGGGGGGGGTCGTTCGAAATCCAGTCCCTTTGGCTACGGGCCTTATGAAGACCAGATAATTTAAGACAGTTCACTCGTGTATGTTCAGATATAATCAGCTGTAATGGTCTTTCTCAATGTTTGGGTGGAATGAAATCGAAATGTGGTTGGAATTGACTAAAGTGAAGTTGCTATGCTTTTGTTTAATGCGTAGGCACAGGTCTTTTTGTAATTCTGGATCATTATCACAGTATGTGGAAAAAAAAATGAATACAACATTAGCCAAACTTTACGGAAATTGCTTTAAAACCAACAAGAACAACGCAAAAACAGAAGTAACAACAACAATAGTAACAATAGCAATGGCACTTTACCAATTACACAGTTCATTCCTGTGAACCCAAGCTTGCAGATGCACATGTATCCCTGGTCTGTTTCTTCACATTTTCCACCATTTTTACATGGAGCACTTAAACAATCTGTAGTTGAGATTTTAGAAAACAATAGAAATACAATACAATACAATACGAAAACTCATGTGTAACACATTATTATTACACTAGTTATGTATAGTTTGGATGAACACACAAAAACACAGACAGACAGACACACAGATGTATAGTTTGGATGAACACACAAAAACACAGACAGACAGACACACAGACACGCACACACAGACACACAGACACACACAACACACACACACGCATACACACAGACACACAGACAGACACAACACACACACACGCATACACACAGACACACAGACAGACAGACAGACACACACACACACACACACACACACACACACACACACACACACACACACACACACACACTCACACACACACACACACACTACTTTCGTCTTCCCACATAATCTCTCTCAAGTGGTAAGTAACCTATCCACCAGCTTACCTGGGATTTTGCATGCGACTTTATTTGCCATCGTCATTTGCTTGAATGTTACTTTCACCTTTTTGGGGATAGTTTGAACCCAAGATCCATTAGGCAGTTGTTTCATCTGGCAATGAAATTTGAGGCCGCATTGGCTCGAAGACCCACCGCTATTAGCACCATCACAGTTCACAATAGTAAGTACTCCTATCAAGTTAGCTATAAAAGTGAAAGAACATTAGAAATCATACCAGTTAACTCTACAGTTAACAGTAGTTATACAGTTTTTCGATAATATTATATCATTAATTATGAATTATATGGCATTGGAATTAGATAAATACCTAATACATAAATAAAATGCAAATACACGCAAATGTAAAATTGTATATTCTCTGCCCATAATTGTCTTGCCTAACATTTTTAGTCCGGCAGATTAATCCAAAATATCGATCCAATTGTTCATTTTTGTCTAAAAGCACCAAATTTGGCACAGATGGTGATTAATATATAAAAACAAAAACAAATTTAGATATTGGGCCCTCAAAAATTTTCTTGATTTTTTTTTTTTAATTTGGAAGATAACTTTGTAACGGAACCGTATTTTATCATGTGTGTGACATCATATTAAAGGGGACTAAATTTTCTGCAAGATGATACCATATTTAAGAAGATTCAAATACATTTTAATTGAAATTTATAAGTAGAAATGTGATTTTTTCCCATTTTTTCAAAACTATGAACTATGTTCCAAAATGTATTTCCCTATATTTCAAAAACCCTTTGAACTTATGAATTCCTGTTTCATCAAAAACTGCCCAAATATCAGGTCAATAACTTCTAAAATTTCTAGATTCATTGTTTTATGGAAGAAAGACGTTAAAGCCATATTTAGTTGACCGTGCAACACATAACCCAATCCATTTTCATCTATTTGTCAAGGAAGATGGTCATAAATGGTTATCATTTTGATGATTTTTGAATTAAAAATGACAAATTATAAAAAAGAGCTTTTTTTTAAACGAATAGTGAAATAAGATGCTAGAGAAGAAAAATAACAAAGCAAAAGAAGGACAAATTTATCAAATGAAACAAAAGATAGGAACCATCTCCAAACAAGAACTGAGGACTTTTGAGACAATTGGTTGGTCTGTTGACTAGCTGTGGTCTGTGATCACGATCGTGCATCTCTGTGTGTGCATGTATGCATGTATGTATTTGTATAATGCATGTGTGTGTGTTTTTATGTGTGTGTATGTATGTGTGCCTATGTCCGTATGTGGAGGTGTGTATGTGTATGTGTATCTGTTTAATGTATGTGTTTGTGTGTGTATGTGTGTGTGCGTGTTTGTGCATCTCTCGAATGTACATAACGTGGCTGTAACCTTGTTTACGCATTTTTTTAAAT
>JZLH01S0466300.1:0-13686 GCA_001188425.1 Eucidaris tribuloides | reverse complement strand
AAACAGTAAAATAATGATCTCAACTATACAAAATGGCTATCGGCAGGTAAACAAGCTAATATCTTAATTTGCTTTCTCAATCACAATATAATCAATCTATAAACAATTTATATTGCCTGTTTACTGAAAGAGGATTTCTTTAGAGTCTTACTTTTCTTCCTTTTTTCTTCTATATAAATTTGTTTTTCTGTTTCTTTTTCAATTTTCTGTCTTTCTTAATTTCCTTTGTTCTCTTTCTTTCTTTCTCCCCCCTTCTTTCTTTCTTTCTTTCTTTCTTTCCTTCTTTCTTTTTTTCTTTTTTCTTTCTTTCTTCCTTCCTTTCTTTTTTTTTCTGCCTCTCTCGTCTTTTGGGTGATTGTAATCATGTTAATATGATACTCGGTAAACTGTCTCAGTTAAAGAAGCGATATAATTTCAAACGAGTACAATAATGAGAGTATGAATTTCTCATCAATTCCATGGTTACTCTAAGTGTTATTACTCTAGTGAATTCTTACAAGTAAATTAGAGATTTACGCTCAACTGCGATCGAATCTAATTAGCTGGATGTAAAGATTTTCGTAAAAGATACAGCTCTAATGTCCTAGCAAGATCATAATTGTCAGCCTACAATTAAACAAGAACGGTGTTTTACTCCACAATATTACGTGATCAGAGGAAACACACAAAACAACATTAGAATGGAGTATTTTGTTCAAAAGGCGTGGAGTCTTACAAATTTATCTCCCTTCTGCAAGAAAACGTCCGCCTTTGTCTGCCAAAATCCGTCGGATTCTTGTTCAGAAGTAGATCTGATGTAAAGAGCTTGGCCGCCCTGAAATGGAAAATAGAAAAAAAACATTAATTAACATTTATTTATACCAAATGCCATGCAGTTGATAGCAATAAATTCAAATGAAAAGCAAATAAACACTAATATCAGCTGCTTGTATTATTTTTATAATAAAAAAATTGTGCTCGTGTTATTTTTTGCTCAAGTGAATAGAAATGTTATATATTTGGTAGTGGTACTCTTAAACTGCCATTCCACAATTTTACACATCAACCTAGGCGCGTATGCAGGAATTTTTCAAGGGGGGGGGGGGGTAATCCCGGCCAAAATCCCTTTGTCCACAATTTTTTCACGGTCAGCCCAGCAGCCGAAAAGTCGCTTAGTGGGGTTAGCGGCATCGGTCAGCTCATCGTTTATTCTGTCTCTTACGCAGATTTAAAACACCCCCTGTTCCAAAAAAGGAGGTATTTTCAGAGGAAAGGGTGTGTTTGCAAAAAGGGGTGTTTGAATATCCGAAAACATCCCCTGGATACGCATATGCATCAACATACTTTTGCTACTGCTTATAATCATAATCATAAATGTTTGTATTACAGAACAACACAACTACTACTACTACTTTTTCTCTTCTTCTTCTTCTTCTTCTTCTTCTTCTTCTTCTTCTTCTTTTTTTCTTCTTCTTCCAACACTACCCTGTTATTACCACTACCATTGCCATACATTTTTCTACTGCAGCTTCTTATCATAATACTTCTACATCTACTACTGATATTTCTTCAAAGTACTACTACTACTACTACTACTTCTACTCCGTCTAGTACTACTTCTACTACTACTAATACTACTACTAACACTACTACTATTACTACTACTACTACTACTATTATTATTACTAATTCTACTAAACTACTACCACTACTACTACCACTACTACTCTACTACACTACTACTGCCACCACGCATACTATGCGAAAATGCTTCTTCTCATTTTTCTTCTTCTTCTTCCAATACTACCACCACTACGCTGCTACTATTACTACTACCATTTGCCATATTGTTCTACTGCAACAACTAGTTATAATACTTCTACATCTACTACTGATATTTCTTCAAAGTACTACTACTGCTGCTACTACTTCTACTTCTACTACTACTTTTACCACTTACTGCTGCTACTTCTACCACTTATACTACACTACTATGTACTACTACTGTACTACTTCTACTTCTACTACACTACTACTACTATTGCTACTACTACTACTATCACTACTAACACCACGACTACTAATTATACTATGCTACTACTACCACTACTACACTACTACTACCACTACTGCACTACTACTACCATTACTACAGTATTACTACCACCCCGCATACTATACTATCCTTCTTCTCATTTCTTCTTCTTCTCCTCCTACCACCACTGCACTGCTATTACTACTACCGTTGCCATACATTTTTCTACTGCAACTACTAGTCATAATACTTCTACATCTACTACTGATATTTCTTCAAAGTACTACTACTGCTCCTACTACTACTACTTCTACTACTATACTACTACTTCTACTACTGCTACTACTACAACTACTTCTACTTCTACTATTCTACTACTACTACTATCACTACTACACTACTAGCACCACTACCACACTACTACTACCACCACCACCACACATACTATACTACTATGCTTATTCTTCTTCTTCTTCTTTTCCTTTTCCTTTTCCTTTTCCTTCTTCTTCTTCTTCTTCTTCTTCTTCTTCTTCTTCTTCTTCTTCTTCTTCTTCCAATACTACTACCACTACGCTGCTAATATTACTATTTACTACTACCATTTGCCATATTGTTCTACTGCAGCAACTAGTTATAATACTTCTACATCTACTACGGATTCTCTTCATAGTAATTATCCCCACAACTCTTTACCCGCGACTATACTTCTACTACACCGTCACTTAACTTTTATAATTTGTAATAAACATTAATCCTATTTTACTTCATACAAGAGATATGGTAGCGGTAGTAGTGGTAGTGGTGGTGGTGGTGGTGGTGGTGGTGGTGGTGATGATGATGATGATGATGATGATTATGGCGGTAGTGGTAGCGGTAATAACAACTTAAGTGCTCGGTGACTGACGAATTGAAATTGTTAGTGACAATACTGCGTGACACCAATGTTAAACAGATCGGAAAACTTGTCAAACCAGTTGACAAAATACGAAATTAGACATTGACATCATTCTCAAGACGAATCATTATCATTGAATGAAAGCAGTTTCAAAATGAACAGGAAACCTTTACTCAAGCTTACCTCCTGATTTAAGACACAAGTTGGCATAAAGTCGCAACAACAAGGCGGGCTGAGAAGGGCCGTTATATTACATTCTGTATGAAGAAAGCGATTAATAATTAGTATGCTTAGTGTATGTTATTGTTTCATATAAACATCATACGGTTATATTAAAGGCATTGTATAACAATGTTTCCAGTTTAAAAAAATCTGAGCTACATGATTCCCCATGCTACTAGTGTCTTTGATACGGTCTAAAAATGAAGCCCTGAAAAAAATTACAGTGTAAAACAATCATTAAGCGCTTTAAAAAAGTGAAAATCATTGAGAGACCATTCCAGCTTTTCTCCATAGACTGCTGTGTGGCAGAATTTCCTATCGCCCGATATAAAATTAATGTGCCAATTTGTATGTGCACATATTGTACTAGTGACAGCATAACTGTCCAAACTTTTGTGTTCTAGGGTGTTTATTTGTCCATTCAAACACTGTCAAATATGTCAGATAGCAAAGTTCGACAATTTTTTAAACAGGTCTTCCACAGTGTTATATAGTGTCTTTAAGTCTTAAAGAGCCGGAAAAATTACAGCACGTTAAGAGTCAATTAATGAAAGGATTGCAGAGAGCATTTACGATGCATAGCAGGTTTGGTTTTTATTTCTAATGATCAAATTAATGATAAATTCGATCAAATGCTTGATATTTTATATCCAAGGACTGTGGGTCACTCTTTTTTCAGAGTCATTTGATTTAATTTATCATTAATTTGATAAAAAAAGAGACGGACAGCAAACCTGCTCTTCATCTTATGGCTATTTTTGATAAGAGATATTGTAGAACTCGTATGTCTGGGCTGTATAATAATATTCGAATGAAAGAAATAAGCAGTCAAGAAAAATTTTGTTAAAAAGTTTTGAAAATTAGCCTATCACTGTCAAGATACCTATGATCACCTAGATAATAAATGTTAACGAGATGGTTTATTCCAACACTACATTCTATATAGGGAAAATGCATATGGTAAAGCCGGCCACTCATACATACTGTAGATTTTCAAAGCATTAACCCGTTGGAGACTAAGTACGACTACGAGTTAACTCGTTTTGGGGTCTATGGAAAATGTGTGTTATAGTGAAATCAAATCGTCTCCAACGGGTTAAATGATGATTCGGAGGGCAATTTTTGATGCCTTCATTTGTACACAACATAAGTTCAAATTCAAATTTATTCAACCATAAAAATCAAATACATACAATCAAATACATGTTACACAGCTTGATGTATTAAAACAACTATGGTTAGGCAATCCTTCAAAGCAAAGCTTGAATTAGGGGCCTTTACATATATAATAACAATGACTTTAAAATAGTATATTACACGAAAACTAATGAAACAACATACACAC
Organism: Eucidaris tribuloides; assembly: GCA_001188425.1. Taxonomy (NCBI): domain Eukaryota; kingdom Metazoa; phylum Echinodermata; class Echinoidea; order Cidaroida; family Cidaridae; genus Eucidaris; species Eucidaris tribuloides. The sequence goes on along the minus strand of JZLH01S0466300.1, from coordinate 9,210 downwards.
GCACACACACACGCACACGCACACACACAAACAGATGTAAGCTTACATGTATATTCTAATTTCGTCGATATCATTAATAGCATGAATATTAATCATAAGTTGGAGTACTAAACAAAATAAATTGAAAGGAATTAAATTCTGTCTGCTCAAACATTATTGCACAAACCATTGATTAAAAGTTGTTTACACAGTCGTTTAAAACGAGATAATGTGGAACTTTTCTTTACATCATTACTTAATTTGTTCCATTCCCTAGTACCAACTGAATAAAATGAGCTACTGGCTGTTGTAGTACGAGCAATGGGTAAATGGAGGTTTTTACATTGACGAGTAAAATGAGAATGTATATCAGTATTTTGCGTAAATTTGATATTTGGAATAGACGGTAGGAGGTTATTTTGAGATTTATACATAAATATAAATGTATGCAATCGTATTATAAGTGACTTTGATAAAATGAGACGCCAAGCAAAAATCCAGGAGCTGTAAACATTCGTTGTCACATTAAATTACCAAAATGCTCAATGTTTGCAAGAATCCCCTCCTCCAAATTTCGCCATACATTTATGTGTCAATCGTAAATACACAAGTTAACAACATGGAGCTTCAATTTACAAAAAAAGGTCAAACTTTGATATCTGAGCTATAGTACTTAAATGGACAAAAGAACATCTTGGAATACAAAAGTTCGGTAAGTTGTTCTGCCACTGGCAAGATATCCATGAATAAATGTCCCCCTTGAATTATTTCTGCAATGGAGTATAAAATAACCTAGATCTACACACAGCAGTCTATGGAAGGAAATGAACAAGGTGAATTCGGTCAACCTCAGTAGGCCTACTCATAAATTTTCACTTTTTTGAAGCACTAAATAAGCATTTTGATATACTTTTTCAGGACTTCATTTTCTAGACCTTACATGTGACTATCAAAGACACTTAGAGAATGGAGAATTATGTAGCTCACATTTTTTAAACTGTGAGGTGGTGTTAAATTTGGCATTTAAGGTCAATATGTCAATATTCCAAATAAAGTTATATGCCTTCAAAATGAAATTCTACTGTATTATGACGGAAACTATTTTAGCATTTGAATGGTTGTGTTTGTGTGTGAATTGTGGAAAATACTGAGTATAGTAACAACAAAATTACTATACTAAACTTTGTTTCTTTTTTCAAAGCAGTTTTATTATGTATTCAACTAATACATGTTTCTTCTGCATGGGAGGATAGTGATAAACAGTTGGTTAACTGTGGATAATGTCAGTCTTTACAATAAGTCAGTTCGTAGTTAGAAGATGAACAAATTACCCCATGATACCAGAGTGGATGGCTGTTCTACTGGGCATTTGAGAGCAAACATTTTGAAAGTGACAGGCCGTTTTACACGCGCACACGTTGTTATTAACCAACTGGCTTATTGGCTTTTAACTAGCTATAAATTTGCAACATTACAACACTTAATTGTGGTTCTTTAAAAAAAAAACAGTTCTATTGTGTAGTCAACTAATACATGTTTCTTCTGTATGGGAGGATAGTGATAGGCAGTTGACTAACTATGGATAATTTTAGTTTATACAATAGCCCAGTTCGAGTTCGTAGATGAAACAAATTACCTCATACTACCAGAGTGGATAGCTGTTCTACTGGGACATCTGAGAGCAACCAGTTTTTAAAAGACAGGCCGTTTTACACGTGGGCAAGTTGTAATTAACCAACTAGCTTATTGGCGTGTAACTACATGTAAGTATGAATTTACAAAGAAAATAGATAGTAGTATTTAACTCTCTTGGAAATTACCCATGTTATTATCATTTTACAATCACTTTGACTCTATTGAGCACTAGCGTACCTCCCACGAGGAAGGAGAGCCCTTTTTTGTTTTGTTTTGTTTGTGATTTTTGTTTTTGTTTTGTTTTTTGTTTTTTTGCTTGTTAGCAGCTTGTCTCTTGGAGGGGGACCATAAACCAAAAGGAACCCCGCTTGACCTCTGATTTGAAGCGAAATTTTTTTGTCACAACCCCCTCCGTTTACTTTTGCCTTGTTTTGTCTTGCTCTGCAATAATGCTTCCATTTTAGTGCGGCCATTATACTGTCATAATGTTCTGCCGATGATGGGAGAATCGGTAATACGAAAATTTTAATGTCCTTTCAAATTTGATAAATGGATTTCATTGTTTATGCATTAGCCTTATGGATTATTTTATCATCCTCATTGTTGGTATAGCCCTCGACTACTTGGCGTCAGAATTGGGGGGGGGGGGGGGTTCGGGGCGTTGGACTATACCCCAAATGAAATTTGATCATGGTACAACACAGAAGCATATATTGATAAATATATGTGTATGTGTATGTGTATGTGTGTGTGTGTGTATGTGTGTGTGTGTGTGTGTGTGTGTGTGTGTGTCTGTCTGTGTGTGTGTATGTGTGTGTGTGTGTGTGTGTGTGTGTGTGTGTGTGTGTGTCGTGTGTTGTGTGTGGTGGTGTGTGGTGCTGGGTGTGGTGTGTGTGTGTGTGTGTTCGTTTCTACCCCAAATGATTTGGCTTATTACCTCTACTGGAGTGGACTGTATTATGTATAAGTATTAAATTCTGCAGAACGCAGTTATATCGTCATTACCATCACCGGCCATTAACGTGGGATTTCAATTATTTTTATTATAATAAGAGGAAATGGTAGAGATGGCCATGATGACATAGATTACTGTTTTAATTGGCTGGTTTCTTCCTGGAACAATAGTACAATGGTTCCCGCTTAGGAAGAAAACAATAGTGCACACACGAGGAAAAAACTAATCTTATCCCAATTCTAAGGTTAAAAGGCTTATTCATATGAGCTACTACTCACTCTGCAGAAAACCAGTGCTTATTTCATATTAGTCATTTACCCACTTTTAATGAATTTTGTGACAGTCATGATGTGATATTATTAAAGGCGTCTTTTAGCAATATTTCCATTTAAAAAAATCTGAGCTACATCATTCCCCGTGCTACATTTCAAAAAATAAATGAAAATGAATTCCTGATAAAAAATGAAGTTCAAATCGATCTTTAATAGTTTCTTGAAAGGTGAAAATCAATGAGCGACATTCCTGTTTTCCCCTATGGACCACTGCGTGGTAGATTTGATGACCTAAGACATTAATTCATGTGCCCAGCCTATATTTATCCAACATACCGTATTTTGTTAGTCAAAGCATAAATGTCTAAAGTTTGTGTTCTAGGGTATTTGTCCATTAAAACATTATCACGTAGGTCGTTTATCACAGTTTGATCATTGTTTAAATGGGGCTTCCACAATGATAATAATTGGGTTCAGGATTTGCAAGACCATCACTCCCCATCATTATCATTACCAAACGGTAGTTAAGTACTTACAAACGATGTGTTACAAGTTTGAGATCCATATGTCAAGAATTTTTTGTTTTATGAGAAAAAATAATAACGATATGCCCACCGGAATATTGTTTTTCCGCGAGTTTGAATTTTGCTCAAATTGCAGAACACGGTTATGTGTACGTTCGCATGACCAGCTGAGCGCTGAGGTCAGTGGCTGACTACGTACGCTGATATAGTCAAGCTGAGCTCTCCCTGACCTTTGCCTAGTGGCCGAACGGACAAATTTGGAACTAACGGCATTGTACAAGTACGGGCCGTCACTTTACAAATTTGGAAGTTTAACCGACCAGATTTTCACCCAACTACATATTCTACCCAAAGATTTTATGACTTGTGAATGATTTAAGCTGATTTCATTCATTTTACCGGTTTTGTTGTTGTTGTTGTTTTTTTGTGTGCAAATCCTGAACCCAATCATCAAATAGTGTCTTTGATATGTCATCGTTTACAGACGAAGACAGTGGCATGTTGCCTCACCTTTCGCGTGACTTGATCAACTTTCATAAATGAATGAGACTGCGTGCAGCAATTGTGTCTTTTTGAAATATATATTTTATATGCGACTTGTTGCGGATCGCATAAACAGACAATACGACGTTCTTTCGGAGATCAAATTTGTTCCATTGACACAAAAGTGACAATAAATATACCAATCCACCGTGTCGACACAATACGGCCATGTAGGCCTTGAATTACAGTAATGCATTGGTGTATATGAGTATGAAATGCAATACAATCTTTGAAATACGCATCATGGGTTTCTTTTTATGTCTGCTCCAGCTTTTCCCCCCACTGCTGATGAATAAAGTCTCGTGAAAGATATTTGTTGTCACATAATGTAGTTCAGAAAATGGGTTATTGAAACATATCATTTTTGTCAAATTCATACCAGCAAATGAACACAACTCAGAAATTGAGAAAGGTATTGAATTTATTGGTTGTCGTGGAAACGAACAAATGCATGTGCGAGCACAACAAACCGTTTCAAATTGTGTTATTATCAGAGTGATAGCATTTGGGAGCTATAGCCGAAGGTCGTATACCCTCAAACATTTATTCCATTTCTCATGCAGTTGGATACCTGCTTCATAACTCCATGTTTCGGTCTTTATTCAACGACAAAAAAATGTTTGTCGTATCCATGAAATTCAGAACTTTGAAATCAAATTAGGAATCAAGTCATAACTCAAAACGGGCCTTGTTCGTACGTAATAGCTGTCAGCAAAAATAAATATGCTACGCTCTTGGTTCATGAAAAGGCATTCATCAAACAAGGGGTGTACATCGCAACGTGTCATGGTATAACGTGTATATCGGGGCACACTTCAATGGCGGTCCGCTTTCTCTAAAACTAACAGAGCCGTGAAAGCCAGTACGCATTTACCTTTGACAGATTTATTGCTTGCTTTACCATCTATCAAAATCAGTTTCTGCTGGAGAATGATAATGTTATTATGTTACTACCCTGATTGACGAACATCGATTTTAATATTGAAGCATAACAGACAATCATGAGAGCCATACATGCCCAGTCACGAAATAGGTGCATTCAGTGTATACACAAATGCACTTAATATGACAGAGTTTGTAGTAATTGTTAAAATAGCAAAGGTTTTCAGTTGCTAAAGACGTCAGCTCATGCTTCAACCCATCAGTATTTCACTTTTCGTCACTCAAATACAATGTCATATTTCTGTACAAACTTGAGAAAAAATGTCAATTTTGCAACCCCAAATACAATACTGACATCACCACAACGATAACAAAATAATTTGCAATGAAAAAAAAACACTTTTGCACAATGACATTGGGTAAACTGTACAGTTTGGGAGCAAAAATGTTTGCGCCAATCGCTCTTACGTTCCTTGCGGATATACGTACATGAATGCATTTGATCAACTTTTAAACAATGAAATCTACACATCGCACTTGAAAAGTGTGCAAACATGCATATCAAGTTGCCATTTTGAACGCTTCATCATATTTGTGCAAATTTGCAACCATTAACGTGTTGCTTTCATACACTATATAAGCAAAAAATGCACTTTTAGTGTGTACATATTTTGAATTAATTATCTTAGGATTTGGTCAAATTTCAAAATATATATTTATTTATATGATTATGGTCTTTACCTGAGTCATTTCAAATAAAAAAAGACGCTTTAGAAGAAAGACATGATAGATTGTTGAATAATGACTGCAAATCACAGTATCAGCTTGTTTCTATTGAGCATACCGTATTTATCCGGTTAAAATTTAACCAGCTAATAGCGGTGAGTGGTGCGTTTCAATTGGATTGCATTTTCCGCAAAGTTCGATCAATTGTACGATTGCCGGCTAAAAGTCCGTTTGACCCGGGTTGTCGCAAGGTATTGTGGGACGACCAGGTCAAATTTGAGCTCAATCAAACACACACGCGCTGCAGCCAGGGGTCATTTATTCCGATCACGTGGTTTTGTTGATTTCCGGTTTCTCACCGGCAAATACCGCATCGGGCTGTATCGCTCGCCGCTATTATCCTACAAAAGGAAGGATAATCAGCGGCTAAACTTTAGCAGCTGAAAAGACGGCTAATGGCGGAAAATGTCTGTTTCTATTGGGCTCTTTTACTCCATTAGCTGGTTCATTCCGGAAAACTAGTTCAATAGAAACACGATTGTCATAGCAAAATATATGATTGCTAAACCACCAGCCGCAAAAGTTGCATGTATATACGGTATTACGGTATATAATTATGTAATCCAATACTATGCATATATGTAAAAGACACTATTGATTTTGTACACGGGTGTTTCTTTTTTTAATTCTTACATGAGGAAGACGTTCTTCGTAGGGTAAATTACAAACAGTAATTAACAGCTTCGAATTAAAATTCCTCTGTCCCTTGAAGCTCTACAGATAATATTCATTACCCAAATTTTATCGGATGGCAGAGAAAGTAAGAAAAACGAACAAAACAAATATAGGCCTACTGCCTTTTCAATTCCTACTTTGGTAATACAAAATTTGAGGAGTTGTAGTTTGTGGAGTAGTGCATTTACCATCTTGTTTTCCATATCTGATATAATGTTTAATATAATATTTGCAAAATGTAAAACTGACTTTCCTCAGATCAAGAATATGATTTTTACACTTTCCCTTTGTCCTGTTTATACAGTCATGGACAAAGGTTTGGAATATGTTTTTCTACCAAATGCAGTTTACAATCATATCAGGAACAGGTTTCTTGTCCAATGAAATAGAACCAGAAGCGGCGCCAAGGGGGCGGCAGGGGGTGGGCTGCAACCCCTATTTTTTTCAAACTTATAAAAACGACGGGAATTTTACTGTTCTATCGCCCCCTATTGTTGATTTGGTTAGTAAACAAAAAAGGGGGGGCAAAATTTTGTTGTCGTCGTCGTCGGCCCCCTGCCCCCCCCCCCCCCGCTTTTCTGACGCTGTTCGTCCTGTAGTTTAGCTAGTAAAAAAAATTGTTAGCAATCAAAATTTTCCCGACGGATTACGCCCCTCCTTAATTTTTACATTAGCGCCGCCCCTGAGTCGAGCTCATTTGAACTTAAAAATGATCTGTTCTGCATGGGTGATTGATCATTATTCGTAAGAAATCTGTACTTTAAAACAGAGCTACGCGAAGAAATAAAATACTCCAAACTTTTGTCCAGGACTGTGTCTACGGAACATGTAGATGACATACGGTAAATTGCATCAGGGCGGATGAAAAATATATCGCACAATTTATGAGTATTATTAGGTGCTTTTCTCGACACAGCCAATCATGTACTTAGGTTGTAGTTGTTTTTGTCCTTTTCCATCGTTTGCAATTGGATGTAGGAATTCAATATTTCTGCCAATTTGTGGGCCATTATGGCTTATTAAAGACACAAGCTAACATTGTGGATCTTCAACTTACAAAACTGTCAAACATTGATATCTAAGCTACATAGTAGTGCCTAACCCTTACTGAACTGGGGGGGGGGGGCCTCGACATTTCACGCGATATATCTGCAACGCTAAAAGCTCTCGCCGCGACGTTTCGTCACTTTTTTTTTCGAATCTCCCGCATCTTTTAAGACCATTTTCGCGACGTCCGGGTACACGGTTCCAAAGTTACGCATAATTTTGTAGTCTGTGAGAGGAAATGGGTAGGTGAATCCGGTCAACCTGACTACTCATGGATTTTCACTTTTTTTAACAGCACTACATAATCATTTTGAAATGCAATTTTTTTCAGGGCTTCATTTTTAGACTTTATCAAAGAGACTTAGAGCATGGAGGATTATGTACGTAGCTCACATTTTTTAAACTGTGGTCATTGTTAACTTGTGTCTTTAAAATACATGTATAATATTCCCTAAAAAAAATTCTGCAGATGTTTTAGGACGAGAGAGCCCTGCCTTACCTGAGCAGCTTGTTGAATTCATTTCCAGTACTGAAGGAGTGCAATTACATAGCACTTCCTGGCAAATTACTTCCGGGGTGCAATCACTTTGGTCCGTACAGGAACCTTCAATGGGTACAACAAAGTAACATAGAAGAAAGTTAGCATGGATTTCTATTAGAAGTCATTAACAATATATTTCATATCGGATAGTTCTTGTAAAGATAATAGGTTATTAATGCAGTGCAAATATAGTGTGTCAGTAGTGGTATAGTGGTTGCAGTTAGTGGTAGTGGTAGTAGGAGTAGGAGTAGTAGGGATTGTTGGGTGGTAATGGTGGTGGTGGTGGTGGTGGTGGTGGTGGTGGTGGTAATGGTGGTGGTGCCGGCGGCGGTGGTGTGGTGTGGTGGTAGTGATGGTGGTGGTAGTGGTGGTGGTAGGTTGGTGGTGGAGGAGGTGGCGGAAGTGGTGGTGGAGGCTGCGGTGCGGTGGTGGCAGTATTAGTACTACTAATTATTAATACTAACTAAGAGTAGTATTTTTGCTGGTACTGGTGCTGGTGTTGGCGATAGTAGTAGTGGTGGCCATGGTAGTCATGGTACGATTGTGTTGATACTAGTTGTAGTAGTTTAAATAATAGAGACTTTAAAAAATAGAAGTAATAGTTCGAATTTGGATTTGGGAGAATATGCATTGTCATTTGTTTTCAAATCAATTAACGATTCTTTATCAAGTCCTTTTACCTTACTTTAGCCTTTAATAGAAAATGTAGTTCTTAATAATACGGAAATTTGAGTAAAAACTTACTTTGTCCTGAAATTCCTGGTAACCATGACATCACTAGAACTGCAAACACCACCTGTAACATAAAAAATGATATCGATCGTATAAATGTACTAAGGCGCAAACCATAATGACAATATCATTATCGAAAACCGAGTATGTCACAAAATCAGTCTCCAAACATGAATTTGTAACGGAATCAATTACCAAATTTTGTCACGAAATTAATCTACGAATTTGATTTTGTATAACGAAATCAATTACTCAATTTCTTACAAAATCACAAAAGACGATTTATTGCGAAATGAAACTGCTGTCAAAATATCGATTACCAAGGTCGAGCTTATTGCAAAATCAATTACAAAATCATAATATTTTGATTTTGTTACAAAGTCAATCACAATGTTCCAGGAGGGAGGCGTATTAATTCAACGAATTTAGATTTAACATAAATTAAACAGATTTCATCGCGAATTCAAACACACACACACACACACACACACACACACACACACACACACACACACACACACACACACACACACACACACACACACACACACACACACACACACACACACACACACACACACACACACACACACACACACACAAAGAGCACACTCACTTGGGGGGTGAATTTTCGTGAAA
>JZLH01S0466299.1:58306-68728 GCA_001188425.1 Eucidaris tribuloides | reverse complement strand
GTGTTTGGCTGTGTGTGTGTGTGTGTGTGTGTGTGTGTGTGTTTGGCTGTGTGTGTGTTTGGCTGTGTGTCTGTGTCTGTGTGCATGTGTGTGCGCGCGCGTTTGTAAATGCTGCCAAACGGGGACGTAAGTGTGACACTGCACATTCAAACCGGGGACCATCTAGAAAAAGGGTACGGTATGCGTTTCTAAACCTAGTGCAAACGACTGCAACTTTGAAAAGCAATCGCACCCAAAATTTTTACACTCATGGGTGTCCCCGGTTGGAATTAAGTGCGTCTGCAATTGGCGGTCGAATATCCACACACACGCACACACACACAGGTCCTCATTTGCATGTCTGTAATCAATTAAAAATTACGTCCCTGATTGACGGCGAAAACGCGTGTGTGTTTGTGTGTGCAGGTGCATGCTTTCTCCATTGCAATGTTGACGTAAATCCTACTAGTGACAGCATTGTCATATATTTTGGCCACTTGGAGTACTAACAATTACTTGCAAACCTACTTTAAATTGGGTTTTACCTAAATAAGAGGTACACTTCACCACAGTATTAAATATCAATAAAATCTGATCACTAACACTTGCATAAAACTGCGAGCCAACTACAATCATTGGGTTGCAGGGACAGCCTTTTGGGGGTGATTCATGTTTCCATACCACAACACAGAATTACAAGCTTGTAAGCTGGATATATGACAGTTTACATGTATATCACTACATAAATGTACTTAGTCCTTTAGGGCACAAGTTTAGTTTTGGTTTAATTTTTTTGTATTTGAAAGCTTTATGCCCAAAAGTCATATCACACCAATAACAGATTCTGAATGTCTTTTGTTTCCTTTAAATTGACTAATGAAAAATCTCGGGGGTCCCGCGACCCCCCCCCCCCCCCCGACGACTTTTTGACTATATTAAACAGTGTAGCATCCAAAGGGTTAATGTTAATGTTATCTGAATTATACCTCAGCAGAAAGGTCAGAGTCTGACCTTTCTGCTGAGGTATAATATAGATAACCTTAACACTTTTTTAAGTTATCGTGCGGAAACCAATTAGGGGCACGGACAGACGGAAGGATGGACAGGTGCAACGCTTAATGCCCCCTCAAGACTTTGTCGGCGGGGGCATAAAAATTGTCAAACTTTGCTTTCTGACATATCTGACAATGTTTGAATGGACAAATAAACACCCTAGAACACAAAAGGTCAGACAGTTATGCTGTCACTAGTACAATATGTGCAGATACAAATTGGTACATTAATTATTTTCAGCTGATAGGAAATTTTGCAACACAGCAGTCTATGGGGGAAAGCTGGAATGGTCTCTCAATGATTTTCACTTTTTTAAAGTCAGCAAGCAGCGCAGTCAAAAAATTTCACACGGCAGAATGGTCGCGAACTTTGTTGGGGGGGGGGGGGATTTTAGCTCCCGGGCCAGACAGGGTTATGTTCATTACCAGGGCTTTGCATAAACTTAGTCTTCATGGATATTACACTGATAACAAATTTCATTGGATTGTCAAGTGTACCTGTAACCTGATTAAGTTTTGCATACAATACCATGACCAAAATGCATATCATCAGCTCAGCATGACGAATGATTTCAAACACAAGAAGCCAGTTCACACTTGTTACATGTCCCGATTGACCCCGTGATACCATAGTCTTGAAAGAGTAAAATAGACAAATGTGAGGCGTTTGAGAGTAATAATGGAGGGCTGTATGAATGGCTTTTGTAAAATAAGTAGAAAGAATATCTGCACCTGTACATTTTGACGTCCATCTGGTGCATACATGAAACATTTACAACATGCCTTAAGCTACTGTCACACTGCACTGTCTAACGATTCCATCTGAAAAACATATGCTTACGTTTATCAAACATTTATTTGACCTTTTAATTGATTTTTCAACTGGATCACAAACGCATCTAGACGTTGACAGACGGTGCTTTTCCGTGCTGTTCCATTCTATTGTATTCCATTTGCCACCGTCTGACACAGTCTGAGGTAAATTTTTTAGACGGAGACAGACAGAATCGTTTGACGGCACAGTGTGATAGTAGCTTTAAACAAAGACCTATCTAATATTGATTAAATCAATGGTTGCACAACTTTGTCCTGATGACCTTTATCTGTACGCATAAATTGCAACTCGGATCTGGCTTATTGTGTCATTTTGTAAGGGTACTCGCCTACGTTGACTGTTAACAATTTTCCCTCTGGGCTGCGCCCCTCGTGAAAATAGTACAGTCCGCGTAGTTTCAATCAGAGACTCTTGTATCAGTATATATTTGTATACTAGATTCAACGCAGACTACAGACAGTACATCATAATTTGAGGTCAACCTTAACACTGGGCCTGAGTTCAAGTTCGGTGTTCTAGCCAGTGTTGGTGTTGTCACAACACCAACACCAGATTTCAACACCATACTTGAAATCAGCCACTGTCCATACCCATGAAAGTGTGCACAAAACAAAAATAATTCCACAGCTGTTAACTCTTTGTGCGCGGGACCATGAAACCCCTGCGTGCGGAATTATTTTCAAAGAGCGCTCAGTAACGGGAAAGGAAATTGAATGACTGACTTCAACTAGCTATAACTTTTCACAACGTTTTTAGGAAAAAATGTTGCACAGCAAAGTTGAAGTACATTTTGCGGACCTTGTGATTGCATAAAGGCTATTTGGAAATATGCATCTGGATTTTGTAATGCCTAATCGCTAATTGCAACCAATATACATGCAGTTCTAAGCTTCGTGCTTGATGTACGACTCTATTCAAATAATACAAGAGGGTAAACCACAAGCTAACATTAGAAACCTGATTTGTTACAAGTTCATGAAAAAGAGAGGTGCCACCAAAGGTCAATGAATAGAGATAATGAAGAGATTATTAGTAAAAAGCATGTCTTATTGTAATTGACTTTGCCAGTTCTATTCAAAATTCACTTGCACCTAATCCAGCGTTATATTGTATCGCGGGGCCTTGATTGTAATTATCAATTTTTCTGGTTCTTTTAGAATCTTACATAATACCCCATACTTGAGGAACGTAAACAATACAAAGCATATACCGCTATCATCGGGGAAAATCAGTATAAATCGGGTGAATACAATCATTTGTACATTTGAGCGTGAAATGCGAATTTCGCATGCTGTCGGAAGTGCATGAGTGCGAATTACGCGTGGTAAGAGTTAAGGGATTACATATAATCGTCACTATACACACTGCAGCAGATTTGTCACAATTTCAGCTCAGTTGTACTGCTTCTTTTGCTCCTCTTATTCTTAGATACTCTGATACTTCTCCACTTCCGGTCGGGGGGGTTTCTCCATTCTCACTGTTTCTTGATGTCGTTTTTTCCTGTCTTATCTCATCGTACTGTCTCTTCATACTTCCTCATTCTTTTCCAAGAAATGAGCAGGGAGAACCAAGTATGCATGGTGTTCTTCAGTTTGATACATGGAATGATCCACCGGTCTTTGTTTCCCTTCACTCCTGGAGTCCTACCCAGATATCCTCTTCATTGTTCATATCCATTTCAACCTGAAATGAGACACCATAAAAAAGTACACAATTGTAATACAATGTTTTCCCTTTTTGACAAATAAGATCAAAAGTGACAACAAAAATTATTTCCCACTAATTCATGTCAAGGTTATACAATAAAAGTTACAGCTCACTGTAACAATGTAGGGATTCCCAAATGTATTGCTAAAATAGCACACATACAAACTTTACACTCTAGCTTCAATAAACTCATTACATGATGACTTGAATGGCATCACAAGTTTTCTTTGATTACAAGAAATTTTATTGCCGAAAGGATTGAATTATAAAATTTTCAAAATGTGTGACAAAAGACACTTCTGACTTTTGAGTTAACTAATGACAAACTTCTATGCATGTTTTGTTTTTATTTTGTTTTTATTTATTTTTTATTTGATTTATTGATTTATTTTTTTTTTTGGGGGGGGGGTCGAGTGGTAGGATGCTGATTACATGAGAACATGACAATACAGCACACTTTTTTCAGCAGTTAGTATTTATGAATTTGGATTTGCTTACATCTAACTTTGTTTGACACCAAATGTTATCAAAATGGTAAAATATGAAATGAAACTCTCAAACCAAATGTATGATATGCCACAAGAAAATAATTTGTTATTTCATCTTCCATCATTTCCCTTCTTGCTTCTTCCCCAAATGACAAGAAAAAAAAAATATTTGTTTGTTGGGACTATATGACAACGTTTAACCCCTTGGGAATGACAGGCTTGTACAGAAGCAAAGTACATCTCATACCCAGAAATGATTGCCATCATTTATACTGGTTAGGAAGTGTACATAACAGAACCAAACCATTTGTAGGCAACATAACCTTAATTTGAGAATAAAGGGCAGCAAATTTTATGGGCTTCTGTGGAAGCCTGTCATCTCTGAGTATGCAATGTACAGGACTATCTGTAAAAAATCTGTCATCCCCTAAGGGTTAAATTAATAGATGTATCATATCACCTCATCAGGAGAATCTTGGTCGTAATCGTTCATCTCTTCAGCCTCGGGATCCTCTGCTTCTTCGGACTCCTCTTCAGACTCGATGTCCCCTTCATCCTCCTCCTCATCATAGGCCTGAGAGAGATGAGGTGAAAAAGCAGCCAAACAATAGAAAGAATTATTATTACTCAATGCAGCATGTCACGACATACAAAATATATTGGGATATCCAAAGACAAAGTTGTGAAGGTTTCAGTGTTTAAAGGCCCACTGTCATGACTGGATGGAAAATGCCCTTTTGACTAAAATCATAAAAAGGGTGCACTAATGACACCCATAATGAAATGGAAACAGCCATGGCAGTTTGGACAAAATACAACATTTGTTTTTTTCCTACAATCTGTATACTGTGGCACTGCAACAGTCCATGTTCGTGAACATGTGCTTGTATTCCAGGACTAGTTGTCATTCTCTCTGTGGTTGAGTTGACCCTTGACAGTGGGTCTTTAAGTTTCAACAAGTCCAAAACTGCAACACTACTTAGTATTCATGACTTGATCATCCATAACAAATGTGGGCAATTGCGTATCAAAGACAACATTTAACAGATTGGTTACTGGTAAAACTGAAACTAGAACTAGAATTGTTGGAATTTTGCCATCACATTTAACTCAACAAAATCAGGGAATAATTTTCCTGGTATCGCGTCGCAATTTGCAATGCATTTTGAGCATGACTGCTACACAAATTTGCAGATGGGCATTTCCACAGTAAAAGGGTACTTTTCAGGGATGTCACTTTCTGTTAATTTATTTTGTGTTTCCAATGTGCGTTACCCCTCAATACAATACGATCTTTTACAACTCTTTAAGGAGAGATAACTTTGCCCCAAAATTGCTTCAAACAGGCAATCTACAAAATTTTTGGGGAAAAAGACAAAATTTGGGTGAATGTATGTAACGCTGGACAGAATTTTATCTACAAACGTATGAAGGTCAAATTCTAAATATTCAATGAAAATCTGGGGTTTTTTTAACTGAATAGGCTGATATTGAGAGATAATAACAGCCCTAAGATTCTGTTGAACACTGTGTTTTATGCCATTTCTAGACTTTGGGGGAACATATGTAACATTGGATAGAAAAAAAATGGTCTGTCCAAATTTTTTCTTTTTCCCCAACAATTTTGTAGATTGCCTGTTTGAAGCAATTTTGGGGCAAAGTTATCTCTCCTTAAAGAGTTCTAAAAGATCCTATTGTATTGAGGGGTAATGCACATTGGAAACACAAAATAAACTGACAGAAAGTGACATACCTGAAAAGTACCCTTTTACTGTGGAAATGCCCAGATGTGAAGCAGATTGTTGCATTGAACTGTGTAGAATTTTGTACTGAATATATGTGATTGACTGAAATTTGCTATACAAATTTTAGAAGGTGAATTATTCCCTGGAAATTTTTTCAGCTCTGCTTATTGAATCAAAATGCATAATCCCATGTGCAGTGCAGAAACTGTAGACTAGATATTTAACATAGTTTCTAAATTTCTCAGGCTAAATATTATCTGAGGTTAACGTGTAGACTATTTGACACAATATTACCTCAGATGCTGTCTTTCCGATGGGTATCATGTCTTGGTCTTTTTCTACAATACTCTGCAGCTGAAATAAATTGAAAGCAAAATGGGAAATGTTAGGCGGGATGACAAAAGTTAAAACGGTCAAGAATGCATCATAAATTCAGAATATATGAACTGTCACTGACAAAGAATCAGAAGTTGCAGTGCTAGTGCACAGAAGTTCACTTTGGATTTTCATCTCATTCATCTGTCCAAATTTGAAATTGAATATGGTTCAGAATTATTTTTTTTCTTTCATTTGGGCTCCCATATAATGCCAAAACTGGGGTACACTAAAATGGGAATCTCAGATGAAATTGATATCCCTTCACTTGGATATCTATCTTGAGAACACTTCCTTTATTATACATCTCTGTGGTTTATTCAGTCATGTGCATTCCAAAATTTGTATTCAGTGTAAGCCACCTATTTACATACAGGCTGCTTAATATGTGGAATTTGCCTCGCCTTCACCATTAAACTAGGTCTAGTGAGGGGATCTCTTCTCGGTTACTGCATGGAAATTTTGTCTGGTTAAAAAAGAAATCACATTCAGAACTTACCGTGATGCTGAAAACTGCATATTCTGTCATGCAAATCTGACCAAAAACCAGGAGTTTTCTTTGAGGTCTTGTCATGAAGATTTTAGGTCCACCATTTTCTTCAAAGATATGATTTATGATTATGAACGAGATGTGCATTTGCACTCGCACACGCGACTCACTTCAGATCTTTGAAAAAATTAATGGTGGACCTCATTATCATACGATATAACGTGATCTAAGAAAAAAAACTTTTGGCAAACCTGTACCTTAGGGGACCGGGCAATGTAAGTAAAATATAAGATCGAAATACCGTTCAAAATCATTCTTGACATGTTCTCACGTATCAGCTCTCTCTAATCCATGTTCATTTGCTGAAAATAACATACATTTTGGACGAAAATATTGGCCAAAATCACAAGGTGTGAGCGATCGTTTGTATACAGCGGTCTTCACGCTGTGCAAACTAGCAGTACACAGAAGTCAGGGGAACTCGAACCTCAGATAATTCGACCCCATATAACTCGACCTACCCATTGGCAAGTTGACCAGGGTCGGGTTATCCGAGGTCGAATTGTCTGAGGGTTGAGTTTGTCCCACTCGTAGCCGGCTTACATACACAATCACACAGATAGTCGTTGGTGGGACTAGGAAGATTTCCAAAAAATAATCAGTGGGTAAATTCAATTTTATTTGATAAACGAGATCCACTGCCTTTAATCATACAGTGTAATAATAATAATACTTAGGATTAAATTAGTGCCATTTTCAATTCTGATTTATGCTCAAGGCACTTTATGGCATAAGAAAAGAAAGAGAAAGAAATGGACATAGCAAAAGCATTTTACATAAGATAAAAACTAGAAAAGTTTGACTGCACGCAGTCGATGGGTATGCCTCCGCCCTGTGCGCCCACTATGTAGGAGCTAACAACCTGATTATATCAACAGCTAGCACTCCTAACTGAAGCTATAGGTTTGACACAAAGTTCATTGACCTTTGACCCTTGACCCTGAACGTTGACTCCCGTGACTCTACCAAAATATTTGTCTTTTGGTTTTGAACCTAACCGCCAAATTACATCAACAGTGAGCACTCTTTACTGAACTTATAGGCAGAAATAGAATTTTAGGACAAAGTTCATTGACCTTTGACCCTTGACCTTTGACCCCTGTGACTCTACCAAAATATTTGTCTTTTGGTTTTGAATCTAACCACTAAATTACATCAACAGTGAGCACTCCTAACTGAAGTTATAGGCCGAAAATGGCATTTTAGGATAAAGTTCATTGACCTTTGACCCTTTACCTTGACCTTTGACTCCCGTGACTCTACCAAAATATTTGTCTTTTGTTTTTAACCTAACCACCAATTACATCAACAGTGAGCACTCCTAACTGGAGTTATAGGCAGAAAATATCATTTTAGGACAAAGTTCATTGACCTTTGACCTTTGACCCTTGACGGATTTGTCCCAAAATCTAATCAATTCATCCTTGCCTAGTGGTCTACCCTTGGTCCAAGTATCATCAAAATCCCTCCAGCGGTACTTCAGTAATCTTGTTCACAAGTAAGTGTGGACGCACGGACCCACGGACGTACGGACGGACAACCCGAAAACATAATGCCTCCGGCTCCCTTACGGGGCGGAGGCATAAAAATGTAAATCAAATTATACATACCGCCCACAGGTATCGCTGCAACGCTGGGTAGACGGTATTTGTATCCTTCTTGAATTTATCCGAGGCACTTTTAATAATTTTCCGCTAAGATTCTTCGCAGAACTCTCTGCTAAACTGCATAAGAAATTTGTCTCCCTCTATTGGCCGCGTTAAAGCACAAAAAAAAATCCGAACATTCACGAATTGCTCCGAAGGGGTCCGTAACGATAAATTAAACTTATGCAACAGTCTTTTATTGATTTCGAAGTAGATAGTAAAGTGATGGAAAAAGTAGGCCTATGTATTAAATTGCGAATAAGTAAATTTTTTTGAGGGATACGGTACACTCACATGTCTAACGGACGCGCGGCCTGATTCATAAACGTGCCTATAGGGGGCGCCATCCAAATTGGCCCGCAAATTGGTTGGTGGATCTGATTATACAGTTATTTCACATCGGCAGAAAACAGCTGGTGCACAACTTTCAACAACAACTTTCAGCGGGAGATCTCCCGCTTTGAGTCCATTTTCACAAAATCTCCCGCCCTCCCGCTTAAGTTTTAATTTCTCCCGCCCTAGCTGTGTTTCTCCTTTTTTCTCCCACCCATATGCAACCACCTTTTTGAAAAGAAATGAATCTGAATCAGTGGATTTGACCTCATTTAGTGCTGTCAATGTAATGTTCAAAAACAAGCCTAAGACAGCAACAGAGCTCAGAGAGCTTCTAAAACCCTAAAAATGGCCTCCGGCCGCAAGGAATTTCATGCTTTGCGCCGGTGGTGTGGGCTACGCGCACATTAAGTCAGAGTCTCCAGTTTGCTAGGGGGTTTCGGCGGGAGAATCTCCAGCTTAAGAGGTGTTTGGGGTTGGAGTCTCTGTAACTGGATAAGAAAAAGGTCGCAATGTACTTCCGGGGATGAAAATTTTAGCGATGAGAGCCATGATGTAAACATCAGTAAGTTATTATCGGAAATGACAAATTTTTGAACATATACCGTATTCATCTTCACCGAAAATGTAACAACACCGCATAAGGCGACGATAGTTTCATTGCATGTGGTTAGAATACGTAAAATATTAGTAAGGAAAAAGTTATCGTACCATACTCATAACTGTCTCTGTTGCTCACATGAATTAACGTGTGAGTCCGCCATGGGGCTAACGCGTAGCAATTAGCCCCATGCTTGCAGGGGTGAGTTTGTCCCGACTTCTGTGCACCGCTAGTTCGCGCAGCGTGAAGACCGCCGTATACAAACGATCGCTGACACCTTGTAATTTTGGCCAATATTTTTGTCCAAAATGTAGATCTACGTTATTTTCAGCAAATGAACATGGATTGGAGAGAGCTGATACGCGAGAACACGTCAAGAATGATTTTGAATGGTATTTTGAACATACTTACTTACTTACTTATGGATACTTATGGATGATTCTGAACGCAGGCTTAAGCCTTTATGTTCAGCTCCAAATTCTGCCTTCGCTTTAGGTTGGCAAGATCGTGACCTGGTGGGGCTGCATCAAACTGATATTTAACTGGTTCATTAGTCCATAGTCTGTCAAGTCCATTTTCGAAACTGTGAATACTGGGTGCATTGACAAGTCAAGATCTAGTCCGAAGGCTCCGGCCTTAGTATCGAGTTCGGTCATTTTTCAGAGGTTTTTAACGGACAATTTGGACGGATATTTTACATTTACCTTTTGATTCTCTATACTAAGTCCGGAATCGCTGGACCTCACACAATACCGACGATAAATCCTGTGGTGACCCCGAATCTCGGGGGCACTCGAACGGACGGAAAATGACCGATTTCATACGATTTATTACATGCACAAGTGAGAAATTACTTCCACTGGCGCAAGTTAGCTCACCTCAGTCATGCCAAACATGATTCCATCCTTATTTTATCGTCAAAATCATGAAAAACGCAAAAAACCTACGCCGGAAATGTTCCTCGAGACCGCACAGTTGGTGCGTTCGCTGGTGCCGAAGTTAGCTGTAGTCACACCGCGGTGTGTGCGTATAGATCTATGGCTATAGCTTCGGCACCAGCGAACACATCAACTGTGCGGTCTCGCGGAATATTTCCGGCGAGTTTTTTGCG
>JZLH01S0466299.1:18342-31191 GCA_001188425.1 Eucidaris tribuloides | reverse complement strand
AAAATTAATGACAATATAATTATAATTACTTCTTCGCTCGAAACTTTCTATATCCGATATTCCAAATTAGAATAAATTCGGCTTACGCATGATTTAATCGAGCAGCAATCCATTTTGATTTAATGTTTCTGTTTCTAGTCAGAATTTCGATTGCGAAGATCTGTATATCACAGACGATGTTTTCTTCTCTACACATTATACTAATCTTCTCCTTCGCTTGCGGTGCTTTTCTGGCCGTCCTTTTTTCTTTTAGCCTATTCGGCGTCGGGAAGATCGACATGTTGCCGTCAGACCATCGCGACGGATTGGCAATCAGGCTATGTACCGTATGATTCGGGTCCGTTAACTGGGTCCGAAGTGCCAGGCGCTACTTTGCCGTAGCGTATGGGCGCATTGACTATCCGTTGCAAAGCGAAGAGTGAAAACACCTTTACCTCTACGCACCTGGGCGTAGGCAACCCAGTCGCCCACGTGGGAGTGCGTGAAAATAAATCAGATTTTTTTTTAAGTTTTAAAACCATTTTGAGCATAGCATCTGCGCTTGGTATTACGAAGGCAGAAAATACACCAAGATGTCTCGACTTTATGTGCTCTATCACTGCACGATTGGACTCGCCGAGGTGAGAAGGGGGATATTACATTCACGTATACTTATATTAGTGGAACGGGAAGTCCGCTCTAATAATATATCGCACTAATTTTTCATAATTCAGTCAGAGCAAATTGAACTCAGCGACAACGCTAACGCTAGACCGAAAACTCATAGAACCTCCATGCCGCTCGTGCCAACTCCGCTTATCTCTTAGCAACTCCTGATCACACGCGCCAGCCCGCGATGGCTCCTACTGAACAAACAGAAAAGAAAGCGACAAAACAAAAGAAGAATAGCACGGCGTTCGACCAAGCGCCCGTGGCTAGCTCTAGCGCTTGTGCGAGCAGAACCACTGCCGACAGCGGCTCGATTTTATGAAAGCCAACCTGTGCCATAAATTCGTACCCGGCTCGCGTACTGCTTGAATTAAGGATACGTACCCGGTAGTAAAAAATCGCTACCGGGTCACGTAGCTAAATAAGAAGCTGAATGGAAACTTCTTACTAATCTAAGCATACGTACCCGGTACGTGAATCATTAGTTAAGCAGTAATGACTACCTGAGAGGGTGCGGTTTTTATGTACCTGGTACGTCATCCGTAAACTTTAGCGATACGGGTTAACCGGTGCCGTATGCTTAATAAGATAGCTCTAAATTCAGCTTCCTTATTAGTACATACGCTACCCGTACGTTGTTTTTTACTGTATCCGGTACGTACTCTTTAATTCACATAGTGCACGTACCGTGGTACGTGTCGGTACGTACCCTGGTTCTGAATTATGGCCAGGTGCGCTCTTCCATACGGAGCTGACGTGTATAGCTCTGTACTGCTGCTCTCTGTCCGTTCTATGGCCAATGCATTTAACACTCCGGACGCCCTCCCCCCACCCCCCCCGTCGTACAAGGTGTATCACAATCGCGCTGTTAGGACTTTTCATAGTGGACGCCTAACAAGTAATTACCTCGATCTTCAGAATACCCTAAACAGTATTCAAGTCTTAAAGATACCTCTTTAATGAACCATTCTGTTAAAAGTAGCCCCTATACTTTTTCCTGATTGTGCGCGAGTTGATACTCTTTTCAATCTTAATCGAGTACATTCGCCAACGTGAAAAACAACCCTTTTCTCGTTATTATCGATAATTTAAAGTGTTATGGACCTGTAAGTAGCGGCGAGGCCATATTATCGTGATTTTGCGCGCTAGCCCATCAGGTATTTTACCAAAGCCTAATTGATTGATTGTTTAAAATATGTTATAAACGCAGAGTACATAGGCTCTTTGAGTATATCCTAATAGGAGACGGACATTTGTGTCCCAGGTCGAAAAACCAGTTGACACCAGTTGAAAACCAGTTGGAAATTCAACTGGTCTCAACTGGTTTTAATGGGATTGAACTGGTATCAACTGGTACCAGTTGAAACCAGTAGAACTGAAACCAGTTAACAACTGGACCCAGTTGAAATAAAACATGAAACCAGTATAAACCAGTAAATATCCAAGTTATAACCAGTTATCAACTGGTCCCAGTTGAAACCAGTAAGTTTTTAACTGGTCCTAGTTGAAACCAGTAGGTTTTTAACTGGTCCCAGTTGAAACCAGTAGGTTTTTAACTGGTCCCAGTTGAAACCAGTAGGTTTTTAACTGGTCCCAGTTGAAACCAGTGGTTTTCAACTGCATGGTCCCAGTTGAAACCAGTAGATCAACTGGTACCAGTTGAAACCAGTAGATCAACTGGTCCCAGTTGAAACCAGTATCTACTGGTCCCAATTGAATCCCCAGTACATATACTGATCCCAGTTAAAACCAGTATTTCTTCAGGTCCCAGTTAAAACCAGTAGGCCTACATAAACGGAACCCAGTCGAAATCCGTACATCTACTGGTCCCAGTTGAAACCAGTACATCTATACTGGTCCCAGTTCAATCCAAGTAGATCTTGAAGCCAGTATGGTTCCACTTACATTAAAAAAAAAAACTCTGCATAATTCATATTTAGGTTGACGGAAATGTATTTATAATAATGTTTATGATGGATAAAATATTCTACAATATCATTACAATAACTAAAAAATGACAAAGACATATATTTATCAAATTTTAGAGATTACCAGTTAAAACCAGTTGAAACCAGTTGGAAACCAGTTGCAATTTGCATATAATTTACATATTACAGTGTTGCTGCAAAATTTCATTTTTCCGTGATTAATGTGAGTTTAATGGGTTAATTACGTACAATATTGCCATGAAAGAAGTTATATTGTAAGTATTTAATCACAGTATCATAAATATTGTGTAGTTAATCAAATTGAATAATTAAATTAAATTTATTCTTTAATTAAAGAAATATATTGTAACATAACCATGAAATGTTAGTACATTTTCTTTATAAGAGGACATGTCAAATCGAAAATATGTCAATTCTCCTATGAGCTTAACTGTATTGAAGGTGTTTAACACCACTGCACTCAATAACAGCTCTGTACTACCAATTTCGTAGTGAGGAGTGAATTTAATGGGAAATTGAAAAAAAATTTTGAAATTTTTCTTTAAAATTGGCATGATTTTGACTGTGCAAAGCATTTAATATGATCGATACCGAGGCCAGATGGCAATGTGTGTGATCGATAGTGAGACCAGTTGGGTACTGGCATTTCCTACTGGTACCAGTTCCCAACTGGTAGAAATTTCAATTTCCATATTAAAACCAGTTGAAAACCAGTTGAACACTCGCTCTACTGGTTTTCAACTGGTACCAGTTGACCAGTTGTCAACTGGTCTTAACTGGTTTTTCGACCTGGGTGTGTGTGTGTGTGTGTGTGTGTGTGTGTGGTTGCTGATATTGGCATCTGTCATCGCAACCTTTGTTAATTCTCACTGTTGAAATTATTAGAACTAGCAGGGTGAAAAACACACTTCAAATCATGATCACATTCAACTAATTTGCCTCCAATTGAAAAACCTGTCAAAGCTGGTATCTGAGCTACAAATAATCAGTGCTTGATTGGACAAAATTAAAACAAACATATAAATATTTTGGCAGATGTGATAGGCCTACAATAATGGCACGATAAGCACATAGAAGGTACCGTTAGAGATTTTCGAAAGTTCAAACACCGATCCCCCCGCCCCCCTTCCTTTTTACGAAAAACACAGTCGATTCTTTTTTACTGTTTGGCCGTCGTGAGTCGAATGGCTAGTAATCTTCTTTTTCTAGAGGTGAATCGAGAGAGCACTCCTTCGTAGCTATAATTATGTTGAATTTGTGTGCTGCTCAGATTATTAATAAGACTGGGATTACTGTTGAATTATGCCTTTATGTAAACAGTCACATAATCCCTGTCGTACAATGAAACGCGGTTGTTGGTTAAGACGGTACACATGCAATTTACAGAACAAAATAACCAAAATGAATAACGTTCGTTATCTTGTGCTTTTCAATACAAATGAATAATCCGGCCCGAATCCAAGCACGCTCATTCAACGCAGAATGTGAATATTGACATGGTGTGACAACATGTATGTGAAAGATAATCTCAGGCACTTGGTAGATAAATGTACATGTACTGAAAAGATCGTCGAGAATTTGGAATCCCTTAATACTCGACAGCATATTACATAGGTCATGGCACATGTGGACGGGGCATTTGTGGTCAGAACTATCTGACCCGTGACGATGTTCTGGGCGTGTCTGAAGGTGTGTAGTGTTAAACATTCGGTTGATGTTGACTTGGTGTACCTTGTTTGGTCGGGTTACTTGCACGTGAAGCATTTCTTTGTGCTTTTTATTATGCTCCGCAACGAAGTTGCCGAGGCATATGTTTCGGTTGTCCGTCGTGGCGTGTCTCGCCGTCCGTCCGTCGTTGGCTACGTCCGTCCGTCCGTCCTGTACCGGGATGTTACCCGCGCGATAACTTGAGAAACCCCGATGGATTTTGATGTAACTTAGGACAAAGTATTACTATGAGGCCACCGACACCATGAACTGATTAGAATTTTGAGGCTGATAAGGTCGAAAGGTCAAAGGTCACCGGCCTTAAATATGTCTGATTTGGGGCTCGTTACGACGATAGACATTGAGAACGGCAGTTTGGATTTTTCAAGTAACTTGGGTGATAGTATTATTATGAGGCACCAATGAACTGATTAGATTTTGGAGGCTGAAAGGTCAAAGGTCAAAGGTCACCAAGACCTAAAAAAAATATGTCTGATTTGGCTCGTTACTGCGATAACTTGAGAACGCCCAGTGAATTTTATGTACTGTGGATGAAGTATAATTATTATGAGCCACCATGAACTGATTAGATTTTGGAGGCTGATAAGGTCAAAGGTCAAAGGCACCGGGCCTAAAAAATGTCTATTGGGGCTCGTTTACCGCACGTGTGAACGGGCTGGTCGTTGTCATGTAACTTGGGTGAAGTATGTATTATGAGGCACGCAATGATACTGATTGATTTTGAGCTGAAAAGTCAAAGGTCCCGGCGCTAAATATGTCTGATTTGGGACCGTTACCCGTGGAACCGATAACTTGAGACGGCCATCTGATTTTCAATGTAACTTAGTGAAGTATGTATTGAATGAGCTACCAATGATTTGATTTAATTCGGAGTTTTAAGGTCAAAGTCAAAGTCACAGGGCCATAAATAGTCTTATTTGGGCCTCGTTACCAGCGATAACTTGAGAACCGCCAGTTTTGAATTTCATGTAACTTGGGTGAAGTGATGTAGATATGGAGCCACCATGACTGATTAGATTTGGAGCTGGAAAGGTCAAAGGTCAAAGGTCACCGGGCCTAAAAATGTCTGATTTGGGCTTCGTTACCGGGACGATAAACTTGAGAACGCTGGTCGGATTTGCATGTAACTTGGTGTGAGTATGTTTATAGGCACCAATGTACTGAATTAGATTTGGAGGTCAAAGGTCAACAGAGTACCGACGCTAAAGTATGTCTGATTTGGGCTCGTTACTTCTGGAGTTACTTGAGAGCGGCTGGTCAGGTGGGTATGTATTATGAGGCACCAATGAACTGATTAGATTTAGGAGGCTGAAAGTCAAAGAGTCACCGGGTCTAAAATATGTCCTGATTTGGGCTCGTGTCCGTTGATAACTTGAAAGACGGCCAGTTGGATTTTCATGTAACTTGGGTGATAGCTATGTATTAATAAGGTATCAAGAACAATCAGATTTCAGGTTAAAAGGTCAAAGGGGTTTTTCCGAAGGTCACATCGCTCCATACTTTCGTGTCTTACCACGATAACAATGAGAAGGCTTATCGAATTGAGTAACTGGGGTTGAAGTACATGTAAGTGTTATACAGTACCAATGGAACTGATGCATATTTGGGCTAAAGGATCAAAGGTGAGGCCATACTTATATCTTTACCGCGATACATTGAGAAACAGCTATCACAATATTGATGTAATTGAAGTGAAGTACTGTAATATGAGGGCAATAAATGAAATTTCAGAGTTGAACGGCAAGGTTACAATGCCGCCATACATCAAAGTTAGAATTGACGGGGGTGCGGAGGCATACCGCATGCGGCTGGCGCGCAGCCGACATGCTCTAAAGTTCTTGCCCACAATTTCCCGCCTAATATATTTCTTCGACGATCTGGTAACGCATTCGTATTACCTATCAGTCCGACCTCCTTCGATGTGCGGCGAATCCGACACTGTGACAGCCGCTGAACCCGACCTAGCTACGGCACCCCGTCCGTTTTTTGGCCTTTGAGAACGTACGTCATTGTACGGAAAAACAATAAAGAAAATGGTGAGCTGGGTTTCATCCGTGAAAACAATCGCTATTTTTACATCAGACTCCAAAATTGTATTTCTACATTAAGACGCCACATAAACAAAATACACATGCACACAGACACATTGACACACAAGCATCATTCAACACCACACAAGCGCACACACACCGCACACCACGCACGCACCACACACGAAACCACACACACGCACACACACACAGCAGCACACATCAGTCAATCACTCATGACACAAACATACGCAGCACACAGACACTGGGCAGGAGACATCCTTACAACCACAGGCACAGACACAGCAGGAGACATCCTTCAACACACCATACACAAACACATACAAAACAAACACCCATTCACAATACAGACACACGACAAAAACAGACACCATACAAACGTACAATCAGCATGCATCACTCATTTGCACACAAAAACACGACATATAAAAATGAAACACATCATGCAACAGAACATGACCAACAGAAACACAAAACACATGTTAAAGCATAACCACACTAATAGAAAACGCACATACTCACACCGCGCCACCATTTACATACACAACAGAAATATAAACAAACACACACTTGCAACACAGAAAAACACAATATTTGCAGCCAAATAGAAATAGGAATAGGTTTTTAGTTAAGATGTGACAATCTTTTTTTTTTTCACGAGTGTACAGTATTCTAGACGTTGTCATACCAGAGAATACCACGTACTATGCTCATGTGAATGAGTATGTAGCTGCAGATGTTATAAAACTGCGTGATTACTGTTGATTTGCTTTAGTAAACAGTCCACATATAGGCCCATCTCTACTACAAAGAAACGCCGTAAAATTTTACAAATATTTCAATCAACGAAAAATACTTGGGCCTTTTCAGGAAAATGAATAAATCCAGAACGACACTCATATAAATTGTTTTTGTACACGACTCGGCTTACAGATATCACAAATATAATATGACATTGGTGCGACATTTTTGTGACTAATAATCTGAAGACTGTGTAATTACCTGAAAATATCGTCGAGATAAGTGAACATTCCCGAGTTACTCGACACATATGTTAGACAATGTGGGACGGCATTTGGATTGTGGTCAGACTATCTGACCGTGACGAGTGTTGATGACACTTCTTAGGTAGTGTGACAAATTGTTGAACCTTCGCTCTTGATCCTCTCTTCTGGTACTTCGGTTACTTTTCACTGAGGCATTTCCTTGTTTTTTGTTTATTCTTGCCACAAAATTTCCGGCCAAATATTTCTTCGACGATCTGCCATCTGTCCTTCCAGCCAACCTCCTTCGAAGCACTGTGGCGATCATCGCGTACACGCTATGACAGAGCTGAGCGGACACTCAGCATACGTGCCGTCCGCTCGTTGTCTGTTTTTTGAAGTAAAATCATGCTTATACGAGAAAAAAGAGAAAAGCTGTGTGGGGGGGGGGGAGCTGGCGGTTTCATCTGTAAAAAAAATCGACTCATTTTCGTACGGAACTCCACTTGACCAACATAAACAAAAAACATACAGACACATCGGCAGCATAGGCAATTCATTTCAAAGCACACAGCAGACACACACACATCAGTCAATTACTCGTACACACACGACAAACACAGACAAACGGGCACAGCGACATCAATTACAATAGCAGGCACACACCACAATCAATACACAAACACACACAGACACTACATACAACCCTAACCAACCACAAACATTTGGCAAAACAAACAAACAGAAAACTGAAAAACACATGCAAACAAGACATTTCACAAATCACACAAATAGAATCAGCGTACACTCAAAAGGCGAGCGACGAGACATGACCAATACCAACACCCATATTCACATATAGCACTGAAAATAAACCAAAAACAGAAAAACAAACTAATTTGACACACAAATAGCACAAACACACACTACCACATCACCCCCTCCATACAGAAACACACACAAACAGCCCACTCACACATACAAAACACAACATTTGACAGCAGGAAACATACAAAGAACAACATTCAGACATACACGAAACAGTAAACACAAATACATGTACATAAACATACAGACAAGTACAATACACCCACACGGCACAAGGACACACAAACAGAAACACACAGAAGCTTTGAACACCACACCAAATATTTGACTACACTAACATGTTCACAAATATTAAACCCGTACAAATCAACGGAAACATAGACATACAGCACATGAACAAGAAACAAAGCATAGCATAACACAGAACAGAAAGACACACCAAACCGAACACGCGGTCTGTGGAGCAAACAAACGCCCACAACACCCCCTCTAACACATACAGAACAAACACAAACAATACAAACACAATATACAACCACACACACAAAACAAGCAAAAAACACACACAGAAGCACGACACACAACACAGCACACCACCACAAAATACCCCACAAATTACCACAGAAACATACACAACAAAACAACACACATACCCCCCCAAAAAAAAACAAAAACCCCACCAAAAAAAATGTTTTTAATTAAAAAACACAAAAAAGCTGTAATACAGACACCGGTTATTGTACAGAGGCAATCTATACCATACAAACAATCAACATAACAAACACACCATCTTGGCACTACACACAACACTAACACACACCAACAGCAGCAACACACACACACAACACATGCAGGCACCACACACCACAGAGACACACAGAACACACACAGACCCGGTCCCAAAGACCAAAGTCACAGAACCAACTCGTGGCGTACTTGTTATGATCGCCGAAGCCATGGCATCCACCTGACACATCTAACAACAATCAATACCATGTCCATAAGTCATAGCCATTGCATTTGGCATTGCCACGCGACAGCTAGACGAAAAATCAATAATAACAACGAACTGTACAAAAAAAAAAAAAAAAAAAAACAATCTTTCTACTTTCTATGTGTTATTATTGTCCCTTGGAAAATTTTCGAATCAGAGTCCAGCCAGAGACGTAATTACAAGTACAAAACAA
The DNA here is from genome assembly GCA_001188425.1 of Eucidaris tribuloides. NCBI lineage: Eukaryota > Metazoa > Echinodermata > Echinoidea > Cidaroida > Cidaridae > Eucidaris > Eucidaris tribuloides. The sequence continues at coordinate 21,817 of JZLH01S0466299.1, read as the reverse complement.
GGCTCTTTCAACTGACCGCCCGTAAGCCATCCAAAATCACTACTTCCGGGGCCCAGATCAACGCGACCCAAGATTGCGTCATATTACCATTGCTATCGAAAGTGAATATCGCGATCGTTTGACGTTTTTTGGCCGTAGTTTTAAAAGTAGAGACGTAGATTTGCTGAATTGGTTTCTCATGGGGTAAGTTTGGATGCTGAATCGATTTTTGGCGGTCTCGCGAATCGAATATGCACCCGTTTGGATCTGGTAGGGCTATTTTTGTGAAAAAATTCCCCTATAAAGGGACATTTTTTTGTCAAGGAGCTCGTCGATTGGCCAAAATTTGCGTCCCTAATAAGGTGACTGTCCCCTGATAAGGAGATGTCCCCATTTTTCGGCCTTTGCTCCCTACTCGATGATATGGTTAGCGCTCGCAAGGAATTTGCGTGCGCATTCTAGTTAAAGTACTCCGTCTGTTTTTAATTTTCTAAACCATGTGTGTTCTAGCATTTAAATTTAGCAAATGCAATTTCTAAAGTTGCTCTTGCTCAATTCACGACTGCAAATTTTGTTAGTTTTTCAGTAGAGGCGTATGTGTCCAATATAGGCTCTGCTTAGGTCGGACGCACATACACAGTAGGTTGAATCTTGCTTGGCGCATTCCAATGCCATGGTGATGTGATCACAGTTTTCCGCAAAAAATAACGTAAAAAATGGCCAATTTTAGGGACAGGTGAGAAAATTTGAAGAATACTTTATCCAGATGTGGAAAGTTACACGTTAACTTGGGGAATTCATCATTCAATTCGGCAAGGCAGGGAAAGTAAGGAAGATCACCCCCTCTAAAATGGTAAAATTGCAAAATATAATGAAATCATAACAAGTGAACGTTACAGATGCCTCACTTACTAGACCGTCAGAAGTTCGGAAAAATAACGATGTTAAAGGAAAGAATTTCACAGAAATTCGCGTCATTTTTGAAGGAGTCCATCTCCGGCCGCTCGCAGATTTATTCCGTCAAGTAAATAAAGCAATAAATTTGGCGCAGGTTAAGTCAAGACGTGTCCGTGTGTTCGAAAGCGCCGGACCCGTGAAAGAGAAGCGAAAATAAAAAAGAAAGCGAGCGTGAAACTAGGGTTAGGGTAGGGTTTAGGTTAGGGTAGCCTCGACAGCACCTCACACGCATGCTGGCCGTGTGAGCTTGTGGGAAACTAATACCATATTAGATCGTACAATAGACGAGCTTCAACGCCCGTTTCAAATCACTAACTTTCTGCCATTCTGGCATTAAAACAGGTAAATTTGTTGATGGTACATCTATCCTCTTAATATAGTCAAACAATCGAAAATCCAAAAGCTTACTCTACAATACACTCCACAATCTCCCAAACGCGACATTTTATAGGTTCGTCTCTGCCCAGTCTCTCTATTGCCATTCAAGACACTGTCAGAATAATGCAAATAGCAAAGTTTGACAATTTGTTATAGGGTCTTTCCACAAGTGTTATAGTAGTGTCTTTAACAAAGTAATAATAACAAATATTGCGACATAATGTGAAGTAAAAAGAGAAGTGAAATCAAAATAACGAGTCCAATACAGTACATTGTTACAGGCTGATATTATTATGAAGTTTCGGCAAGAGCTGAACCCAAAGAAATGTTATCCCCATCCCATCACGATCCCCCACACTTTGTATAATAATTTGATTTGATAAAATGTACGCTAGTGTTCTTCTCCATTACTTGTACAGCCCTTTCAGAAACGAGATGGTGTATCTGAGTTCTAAATATGGACAGAAGCGAAGATATAAAATATCAGACAGACGCCACTTTACCTGCTTTAAAATTAATTAATTTATATCTTCTTTATAACATACAATCATATATCATCATAACTGTAACAAAAGTAATTGATTACAAATTATGCACATATATTGTGAATAAAAGAGAGTGAAAATCAAAATCACAAGTCCGCAATACATTGTTACAGCCTGAAATTATTATGCAAACTGTCTGGCAAGAGTGAACCAAGAAATGTTACCCCATCCGTCACCGATCCCTCCACACCATGAATGATCATAATCTGAATTGATAAAATGTACCTAAGTTTTCCTCTCCATTACTTGTACACCCTCAGAACGAGGTGGTGGTATCTGAGTTCTAAGTATGACAGAAGTATGAATGTCAAACTGCCAAGATGTCACGGATGTCGGCAAAGATCAGGCAGGAAAGCAAGGATGGCTGGCCGACACAGGACTCTGTAACTCCTCAAATCCAATGGAGTCATCACCTCTGTCTTAATCAAGGTAAAAGTTTGAGTCCAAATTGAATGGTATCCTCCAGAGACAGCTGTCATTGAGTTGTCTTATTAAGCAGCAATAAGGACCCTTTTTCCCCCCCCCCAAAGGAGTAAACCAAATTTATTGTTGGTGTAAATCTACAACATACCAGGCAGTTAGAAAAGAAACATCAACTTGAACTTCAGATTACTTTGCCTTAAAGGCGCCAAAATATAATTAGCCACAGTCCATCTCTAAATAATTGACGTTCATTTGCATGATGTCATGCAAAATTAAATAATCGTGTAGGGCAGATTTGAACACTTTCGTGAAATAGAGATTATAGTCATCCAGAAAGGACATGTCATTTAATCTGATAATTCTTAAGAATTAGGGAAGATTTCCATCTTAATATTGGAGTACAGTAACTCTGCCTAAGTCAATCTGTTTGGGACTGAAGAAAAGCTGCGACTTAGATGAAAAGTTCGCCTTATGAGGGGTCAAAAACAAAAGAAAATAAAGGAATGGGACCCAGTATAGACCTTCGACTTACGGCGATTATTCGACTTATGTGACTCGACTTAGGCAGAAGTTGAACTTGTACTTTGCAACAAGATACAGCTGTGTAACACCTGCTATATTAGTATTTTTAGGCAATTAAAAATCTCTATCCCCGTTTTCCTGGCAGAATAATTTAACTTGTAATAACTGAGACCGCATTTTTTTAAAGCATTCAGGGCGCAGTCCACATGATTTTGAAAGTCAAAAATGCCTCAAGAGCCAAACAGGTGAGAATGTATACCTAAACGAACCATATAATGTACACGACTAAAGTGTATATTTAGGCTAGAAGGATGTTGAATATGTTTTACTTGAGGAGAAAATAAGGCATTCATGTTATTTACAAGTATGAATATTCTCTATGCCCTGATATGAAAAAAGTTTCAGCCTTCCCAGCATTTTCCTGATAATAATGTGAAACAGAGTGGAAATGGATGACTATGAAATTTCACACAGCAGAGACTTCGAGTAACGAGTTGGGAGCAGTGCGTCCTAAATTAGGACTTCATCCAAATCGTTGCCATTTCTCTGTAAGTGTAGTACAAAAAAAATAGAAAAGATCATATTCCGATATGAAATAATATAATTATTTGACTTATTGAATAATGTACATAATACAAGTAAATGGATAATGTCAAACAGCTCGTTGATTT
>JZLH01S0466100.1:36827-59163 GCA_001188425.1 Eucidaris tribuloides | reverse complement strand
ATCTCATGACTGAAGTCGAATTACGTAACCAAATTTGGCACATAAGGTCGAGTCAAGGGCAACCTATGGACAAAGCCACGTGCGCGCGCGCGTCGAGACGGTCTCGGTACGGGCGCGTCAAATCTTAAAAATGCTCCAATCGACATAGGATTTTGTCTGCATACATTTCAGGACATATGGAGCATTTTTGGTGCGCTAGCTTACGCGCGCGTTTTCGGGTGCACCCCTTACATAATCGAATTTCGCCGTTCTTTCGATGGTTTTGAATACTTGACTAAATTCTACATCATTTCGAACCTTTTCCAAACCAAGTGGACCTGAAATAAGGCGTACGCACTCGAAAACGTTAAACCGCACGCGCGCGCACATAGACTTAACGTGCATTTTAAAATCAGTCCTAAATCTCAAGGTTAACCCACGACTTTCATGTTTTTGTTCACTATTCTGATAGGCTGATGTCTAGATATGATTTCATGCGTCATTATGTTATCTTAATCCCGATGAAGTCATCTATGACGTCATTAATTAAAATCAAATGTAGTCCATATGTCGTGACTGGCATGTCCTGTGATGTTGCATATTTCCATGATGATGTGTCATGATAAGTTCTCAAAAATGACATCTTGTTAATGTGATCAGTCATCCGTGACGTCATCTATGACGTCATTGTTAAAAAACGGATTTTGTGTATATCTCATGACTGAAGCCAAATTACATGACCAATTTGGCACATGCCAAGATCAGGTCAAGGGTTAACTTTTGGACATATCCATGTGTGCGCACGCGCGTAATGAAGGACCCGTACGCGCGTGTCAAATCTTTAAAAACATGCCATATTCCTCAAATTCCAGTTTGCATACATTACATCATTTTGCTATCTTGATTATCATAACGTCGTCTAGGCGTCATTAATGAAAATCGAATTTAGTCCATATCTCGTGACTGGAGTTAAATGTAACTGAGATGACGTGCTTATCACCTAATTCGTCTCAGTGACGAATTCAAATCTAGTTTACAGTTGATATTGCCCACTGCACTGGCGCTGTTACAAGATTTTGCTACCTCGTGGATATGTTTTAATGCTAATGACACTCAGAATGCTGACGCGGAGTGGCTGGTCAAGTGTTGTCACTCCTCCCTTCTTCTCCTTCGTTCCCCATGATTTTTTACTTTACTTAATATTTTTTTCTCTGTTTCTGTTTCCTTCTATCATTTTTTTCAGTTATCTCTTCTAATTTCTTCATTTTGCCGGATGGTCCATGAATTTGCTGACTATACTCGCATGAAAGGGGGGGGGGGAGGTTGGCACCCCCATAGAGCACTCACATAGTTTTAACCCTGTTTGAGATTTGAGACGATATTTTCACTCTTCGAATGGATTTGCATCATAAATCACCTATATTTTGTGACCGCGACGACCAACTTTTTTCCTCGGATTTCCACCATAAAACAAAGCCTGGTACCAGCGGAGGCGTATCAGAACACTTTCTGATTCCCTATGTTTTAAGGTCAAATTTTATATCAGGAACATAAATAAATGTACGCACTGATAAATATTGCTAGTTTTATGAATTGAATAAATAAATTGAAATTGAATTGAAATTGAAATCTGATCTCTGTGTGATAGCTGATTGCGGTAGAGCGATACACAAAGTGGTTGTATGCGCTGATATAATGGCGTGCGAACGATAGAGTTAAAGTAAAATAATGCATGTTAGTGAACAAATACAAATCTTCCTCACAAAAGCATTCATAGGTACGTCATGTTTACGCCAAAATCAGCTAAAACGTGTGCATTCGTTCAGCGTCAGTTGTTTAAGAAACAGCTACGTGAAATTAAGTTCGATCCCCATGACGTGGTTCTCGATGTCGGCTGTGGAACGGGAGATTTGTGCCAAGAAATCGCACCAAGAGTGCAGGCCGTGATTGGTAAGTTTATAAGTTTGAGTTTGAGCTTGAGTTTTACATATTTACATGTGAGTATGATAACATGAAATTGTTTACAAATACAATGATATGTAATGAACGTACAGCTATGCATGCATATGATACATACGTATACCGAGTCTCCAGAAAAAAACGATACACTTTAAAATGGCCCCAAATAAATATTTCAAATTTTTGAAAAATGTTTATATACATATATACGGAAAGCTGAAAATCTCTTCTTTCATATGACACCAAAAAGTCTGAAATTGTGTTTTGCTTGAGTGAGCACTGCCCACTTTGTAAAGGACTTGAAAATTAGGTTGCGCAAGAACTGGCTTTTCACTGTTACAACAGATTCAAGCTCTCTTTGATTTTGTGTGGAGCTAGGTGGGGATTAGGATATGTAAAATAAAAGTTGTTGACTGAAAGCATGAATGACGTATTCGGGTCAATGGGTAGTGAGATGATAGGGGTGCAGGGTAGTGGGGGTGCGGGGTGGTGGGAGTAGCCTAGTGTTACGGGTGTGAGGGTGGCGTGGGTGTGGGGTGTGGGTGGTTGGGGTGTGGGCTATTGGGGATGTGGGGTGGTGGGGCTGGTCTCTCAAGGTAACCCTAACACACCCACACCACCACCTCACTCCACCACCTCACTCCACAAGGTGTAGTGGGGTGGTGGGGGTGTATGGTGAGGGTGTGTTTAGGGTTACTTAAACCCACCACCCTACCACCCCTCCACCCCACCACCCCAACTACCCCTGCACCCCACATCTGCACCAACCCATACCACCAACACTCCAACCACCCCTAACCCCACCACTCCACTACGCCTTCACCCCAATGCACACAAAATCAAAGAAACCTAATTTTCATGTCCTTTATAAAAGTGGGCGGTGCTCACTCAAGCATGAATCAATTTTAGACTTTTGGGTGTCGTATAAAAGAAGAGATTTTAGACTTTCCATATATACAAATATTTCTCAAAAACTTGAAATAATAATTATTTGGGGGCCATTTTAAAACTGTATCGTTTTTTATGGGACACTCGGTTATTTATCTTGCATAAAAATAGTAAATTGTGGTGTATATTGATCTAATTTCCTTATGGCATGTTGAAAATCGAAAAGACAGAAACACGAATAAATGTGCATAGACATATGCATGGACAACGGTTGTGAAACAAAATAAAATGTTGCTAAAGGGAGAAACCAAAAGTTAGTACACAAGTGCTAATCGAGAATTGCAAGGTCTACCTTTCTAAAGTATTCTTCAAAAGTAGATAATACTAAACACAAGTATTCTTCATCACTAAACTTCATTTAAAAATGATTTGTGATATTTTTACGAAATGAAAGCCATATTCTTTTCTCTCAAACAAAAGAAATAGAAAATGTTACCATGTGTCGTTTTGCATTTCGAGAGTCTAAGCATGAAATGCTCTTTGCCGCTAGTCCTGTGTGTATGATTCATTATCTCATAAATTTATAAGCTATTAGCTAAGGACATTTTTTTTTTAGTTGCGTGGATCATACGTCGACTGTCCACCGTCGACATGTCCAGCTATAGGTGACATGTCCAGTTATAGGTGACCTTTCATGTTAATCACAAATATTGTCGAAAACCTTTCCAATTGCCACTTTTGGTATGTTAACTCGTGACACAGCGAATTTTCACTTTATCCAGCTTTAGTTGATTACATGTATTTTTAAAGTTGTTTCACATTTAAAGGTAAATGACATGATTGGGGGTAGTCCTCAAGTTGGATTGAAACTACTCTAGAATCAAGTAAACTATGCAAGGATTCTCCTGTGAAATCTTGTAGTCAAACGTTGACTCATTCTAAAATAAGCAATGTCAATATCACTCGTAGAACGGAAACCTGCTGTGTGGCTCTCTATGGGGCTTATTTTTATCGTCCCCGGATAAAATTAAGATACTCCTATGTTTATGCTTGATTTTCCTTAAGTAAACAAATTACAGACAAATCCTCCCAGGTGGGAGATCCACTCCTGCTAGTGTATAGTTGGTATATATTTCAACTCATTTGGTTCTTGAGGCATTTTCAAGTGTTCCCAATCACGTCACTAACCTTTAACAACTACGAATTTCCCTTTATTTTCTCCATTTCAATTCAGTCTAAAATTTAAATAAATACATGAATGAATGGAAGCAATTCTACATTCTTCCTCCAATAAATCAATCAAATCATCAGGTTTCAATTCAGTTTTACTCGTCTCATACCATTGTACCGATTTCAAATTTTGACTGTTCTCAAGTTATTTTAAATCCATAATTATATAGTTCAAGTTTGGAAGGCTTTAATGTACCAGAGTGTAATTGAATCTCATCATGTTAAATATATTATTGTATCGGAAGTGGGCTTCACTGTAGAAGGCCTGAGGACCACAGTTTTTAACTTAATCATTGGACTTCCGGTGGCATATACCAAATTTTTTTTAATTGATATGTGGCCATTATTTTTTTTCTAATCAAATACTGTCCTCTACTGTACGAACTTTCACTTGCAATATTGTGTTTTATCTGTGGATTTTGTACAAATTATATTGATGCCAATATAGGCGTACGGGGGGTGTTCATCTGCGGCCAAATTCTAGGTCTACATTTTTTCTCGGTAGCCAGCCACGAAAAGTTGTCAACGAGGGGGGGGGGGGGGAGAAGAGGGATGACGAAACATTTGTCCAAAATGGTTTCCAGTCTGCAACCACCGGAAAGGTCGCTCAATTGGGGCAGGGGAATTTTTTCAAAACAAAAAATTACGGCTAAGTTTCGCCCAGCTAAAGCAAACCCATTATTTCATGTGTTCCAGTGATTTAAACACCCCCCCTGCGTGCACGTACTGAGCCGAGTATTGATACTAATTAATATCTTAATAATAAAAATAACAATTATAAAATGAATATAATATTAGAATAAATAAGCATAATAATACACTATAATAATAATATAATATAATAATATAATATGATGATGATGATGATGATGATGATGATGATATAATAATAAAATAATAATAATAATAATATAATCATAATAATAATAATAATAATAATATAATATATAATATATAATAATAATAATCATATAAAATAATATTAATAATAATTAATGAATATAATAATAATAATAATAATAATACAAACCTCTGAAATTTCATTTGTCTTTTCGTGTTTTTAATGAACGTCACATGCAGGCCTTGATGTTTCATCGCAATGGTGGATATGCACCGCCGAGCCAACAAACAACCAAATATGAGTATGTTGCCGGTGATGCACAGACGTTTGGACTACCTACCAGATCGGCACCGGGAAAAATTCACCAAAGTTATATCAGCGTATCTCATTCACTGGTGCGAAGATAAAATGGCCATTTTGAAAAATATCGCGATAAGTCTACAAACGGGTGGTGAAATGATTCTTCACTTCGATAAAGAAGTGGGTCTTGTTGGTTACAACGGAAGCTACGGAGAAGGAGGGAGTGCGTGGCTGCAGCGGCATGAAAAATGGGGCAGGTACTTGCAGGTGTGTAAAGTCCAGGGGAATGTTTCAAAAAAGTTGTTCGTAACTTTACGAACAACTCTACGAAAGACTTAATACGAACAGCTCGGAGCACTTACGCCTGAACTCTGCAGTTACATGTACGAACAGCTTTATGACACCCCCCCCCCCCCGGGGTGTACTTAGATTTGGTTTGGGCGGACGGGGTGTGCAGCTCAAGGCTCAAAATCCATACCCATTCCTAAGGGTCATTTTATAAGAAATTCTTAAAATGCAGACCAATACGGGTTTCGTACCAAAATACGATAATGTACGAATTCTCTTCAAATCAGGGTTCAAAACCGGGCTTCAAAATCAGGTTCAAAATGTCCTATCGGCAAAAATTTATCTGGAACAGAAAAGGATCCATTTGTAAGAGCTGGCGTCCAAATTCGGACTCATATCTAAGGATTATTTGTATGAATAGCAGATCCATGTCTAAGGTTGTCTCGAAACATACCCATTTGAGCGATACATCCTCCAACATCCAACATCCTATACGCATCATTACAATAGTGACCGCTGACCTATTTTTTATTTTATTCAATATCTAGTATAACTGGTTTGAATTTAATATTTGAGCGTGTACCAATTTGCTAGGTGCAGATTTATTGCAAACGTATTATTATGGGTTTGATAATTACATGTAAATGAATTGTACTGAACGGACATGTTTCAGAATTTGGCTTTTGTTTCTTTTGTTTTATTAACTTTGGAGAAAAGTGTATTTCTTTTCCCGAATTTGTAAACTGTCCTACAGCAAAATAATAATCAAACCCGAAAAATTTTGTACTTACTTGTGGAATTTGGCTTTAAATTTCGTTTAAAGGTAAGTATCGTTCCCCCCCCCCACTCAATTTTTTAAACTTAATATTATTTTTCCTAATTTGTTGCAAGTTTTAAAAGATTTTGTTATCCCAGTACCCATTCAAAAGATATAAGATTGAAATAGATTACTTAACTTTATTAAAGCGGAGGAGAGGGATTTCAAATTCACACTTTCCCACTTTTTAACGAAAATATGTATCCTCGGAGCGTTTTTTATTACCACGCGCGAGGGAATTTATATTTCGTCAACTGCGTTTTTGCACCCCCCCCCCCAATCGTCACATGAAATCTCTGCTCCTGCTACCTACATATTGATTTATTACAGCTGCAAAAACAGTTCGGCAACATAAAATTCCATGATTTATGCAGTTTGTCCTTATCTGTATATATCACTTCACCAGAATTTAACTTTCTCGGTCGAGTGGAATTTGCCCAAAGAAGAAATTACATCTATCATTGAGTCAGCAGGATTAGATGTTGTAAACTTTGAAGAAATTGATACGAGTATGTTCGTATCAATAGATGATGCTCGGGGTAAGTATGCTTGTAAGCACTATATCACTGTAAAATACTATATACTTTTTTAAACGCTTTTCTGTATCACTTTAAACAACTTGAACACGTTTATCTGGAAATCATTAACACATTTAGTTTTAGACATTTTGTTTATCACCACTCCTATATGATATCAAAAGTTCGTGTTTATTTCTGGAACACTTCATAAACACTTGAACACGTTTCATGAACATGTTTTAGTGAGTATATAGGTGTTGAAAATCATAGAAACGTTAAGAAACTTTTTTTGAACATCTATACACGTGTTAACGTGTTAATAAAAATGTTTGTTGACGTGTTTATGTTTTTTCAGCACCCAAACACTTAAATGTGTTTATGATGTCATATTAAACGTGTTTAAGTATTTACGAAGTGTTCCAAACATAAATACGAACGTTTGATATCATATAGAAGATGTATACATAACTGCATAATTTGCGATGAAACGTGTTCATGATTTCCAGAGAAACGTGGTCAAGTGTTTTTAATCTGGAAAAAAAAGAAACGATATTAATCGACTTCAATGTACGTAAAATAAGAATATAAACTGTAAATTGTGTAGGTTAATGCAAAATTATACATGGGAGATCTGGTCATATCTGCGTATGGGAAATGCTCATTGAGTTTGGATCATCGGGTAAGAAAATGGGCCACTGGAGTGGACAATTTTAACAGTTTACGTGCCAATGTCGGATACATGCACCACAAAATATATATAATGTCCATAAAACTGTTATTTCAGTGGTACGTGAAGAGTTAAGACTGAGATATATGTTTCTCGCATGTGAGAACTCACACATCTGTACTTTATCCTCGACAAAAACCACACCCAAATCAACATTCATGTTCTCACTGTTTAGATTGTAGAATTCTAACTTTTCAATATGAACCATGCATTAAATGAAATATTCAATTCGAATAAAATTCGTTTTAGTACATTGGATGTGTGATGGATGGTTTCAAAAGTCTCTGGTAATTCCATTCCTCCGGGGGGAAACAGGGCCTACGTAATTTCAGTATTTTTGGTTGAATGATCACAAACTGAATGTCTGCTGTATTTACCTTAATTGGTACATTTAGCACCTTATAGTTCCACGTTTCATTTCTCATTTGTTACAGATCTAGATCGCTATCTATTTCCACAACTCCACCACATTCCGGAAGAACATCATGATGACGTCATCAAGGATATTATGAACTGGTGGTTGACACGGTGGCCCCCAGACGAAGAGGGCTCACCTTATGTCTATTTGAGAGCGGTCTGTGTTGTGGCAAGAAAGACAGATATTCTTGAATCGACTGGAACATAAGGGCACTGGTTTATGGTTAGGTAGCGCCATTTCCAACTTGTCAAACATTGATATCTTACCTTAATGATAGTGTCTGATATTAAGACAAATAAACAACCTAGAAAACACAACTTTAGACAGTTATGATATCATAAGCAAAATATTACGTGGATATGTTGGCACATGAATTAATGTCCTTGGACCAAATATTCTATAACACAGGAGTTAATATATATATGCATTTATGATTGACTTGAGACCCCCAAAACAAACCAAAAATATTATGAGACTGTTATACAGTGGAAAGACCGGGCGAGTTGGCTCAGTGGTGGAGCGTCCGCTTCTGGTCCGGAAGGTCGCGGGTACGAGTCCCGGCCGGGTCATACCAAAGACTTTTTAAAAATGGTACCTTCTGCTTTCTAGCCAGGCGCTCGGCATTCTAGAACAGAGAAGGGTAATAATAACATTTATGTTATGCAGGGCCCGCTAGTAGAGCAGTCTTTGTGACTGAGGTGGCTACCCTGGGTAAATAAGACGTTATTATTATTATATTAAAGTGGTACCTTTATTTCAGATTTTTTTTCCCATAAACTATATAATCTTAGTTATAATGTACACGTGTATGTTGCTGTAAATATTGTGGATTACTTTACATAATATTATTATAAATGATATGGTACACACATTTCCTTTGAAAAGAGTGGCTTGCATTGCTTAACCAGTTATAATAGTTATGATGTACACCTGTATGCGGATGTAAACGGTTTGCATTATTTTACACATTACAGTAGTTGTAACATAATGTCTTTATCCAGAACGGAGAGGTTTGCATTATAATTGCTTTATACACAATCATATTTAAATTATATGTTTGTATGTGGAGCAGTTTGTATTACTTCACGCATAGCAGTTGTCACAAAATTTAGCTTAGCTTTACACATAATCATAACTAGGCCTACATCTGTGTTTATGTGATTTTTTTTTATGTGATTTTTTTACAAGTCTGTCATTTCACATAAACTGAAATAGGCCTATGTATGTATTATATATTTTTCTCTTCTCTTCATGATGCTACTACCTTTAACCTTGAAAATGTTGATTCATTGTAATTTGTGTACATTTCATATTGCATATTCCTTTGTAATGTTTGAAAATTTGCAGAAATTAATAAAATGAAAATGAAATGAATTCTGATCAAAGCAACGATCAACGAAAATGTTCAAAAGTCTATGCTATAAATTATAACCGCATGGGTGGGCAAAATGCAAGAATTGTGTATATGCATTCAACCATCTGAAATGAATTGAATTTCGTTTAGAAGAAACGGCTGTCAAACCCTTTTGTGCACTTGCGTGAATGCATACAACTTGGCCTCGTTCATGTATACTGTTTTGTGTATTACGTACGTAGGGTACCGAAAACATTGAGACCACAATTCCGGGGACCGAAAACAGACATTATAAATGAATATTCTTTTTTAGTAATCACTTTACATTGCTTTAGGTATCCAGACAGAGATAGCATTGGCTCTGTTCATAACTACCAGATCTGAGGATTGGGTTTTCTTTTTATTGTGATGCCATGATCATGTGAATTCTGGTGATATAATTATGACACACAAAATGTCGCGACCCGGAGCGTTGACTTGGTGCATGTTTTTGTTCGTATACACCACACAAGGTGCTATTCTGGGTAAGTTCATTATTATTGAGAAGTTTAAATAACGTGAATAACGTATGAACGGGTACCCATGGCAGACGTGAGGTTGCCGAAACATGCAAAGGGTGTATTTGTCAGTCTCCTTTTTTCAATAAACATGTTTTCAACATTGTTGGGAAATTGAAATGTTGTCTGAAATAAATCAATTATTGAGCTTGATTTCATTTTCGGATTAATGAACCCCATCGTATACACCACACAAGGTGCTATTCTGGGTAAGTTCATTATTATTGAGAAGTTTAAATAACGTGAATAACGTATGAACGGGTACCCATGGCAGACGTGAGGTTGCCGAAACATGCAAAGGGTGTATTTGCCAGTCTCCTTTTTTCAATAAACATGTTTTCAAAATTGTTGGGAAATTGAAATGTTGTCTGAAATAAATCAATTATTGAGCTTGATTTCATTTTCGGATTAATGAACCCCATTTGTATTATGTTTTGAATTATGAATCATAAATCCGTAAACCAGTACTATCTTGAATATCGGCAAACATGATGTTCTCCTTCATCTTATTTCCCTTTAAAGTCCCCCCCTCTCCGTAAATTATGTTTTGAATTATGAATCATAAATCCGTAAACCAGTACTATCTTGAATATCGGCAAACATGATGTTCTCCTTCATCTTATTTCCCTTTAAAGTCTCCCCCTCTCCGTCAATTTGTTTATTTTCTTTCTTTCATTTTTCTTACTTTCTTTTTCTTTCCTGCATTTCTTCTTTTTTTTATTTCTGTCGTTCTTTTTTTGATACCTTGTTTCCTTCATTTTGCTGACATGGACATTGTCCCTCTAGTGACGCCACTGTTTGTGAGTCGTGACTGATACTCGAGTAGATGGGAGTGACACCTCCACCCCTTACTCCCACCCCGCCCTCTATAGTGACGCAACTGCATGTCCATCACTCTCATTAAATCAATAATAACAGATTAATAATACTCTTGTCTTTTCCAACGAAAGATTTCCTCCGTCAAACCCTTTGTTCGCTATATGCATAATGATGTTTTTTTTTATCTATTAATAGCATTGATTACGAAATTCTACATATTTTAAAAGTTATGCCAAATTCACTTCTAACTTAAGGCAACTCATAACACTGTGTGCCATAGGCATTTAGCCCAGCAATACAGTACGAAGTTACTCTACCTGCAAAATAAAAGCAGCTATCTGTTACCACAGACTGGTTTGTCTCACTGTCCCCCTCTCTGTATGTGTGATCATGGTCGGTTATACTGTATGATATAGACTATATAATATATATATATATAATTATATCTATTATATAATATATATATATAGTAATATATTATATATATAATAAATATCATTTATATGTGTTGTGTGTTGTGGTGCTGTGGTGTTGTTGGTGTGTGTGTGTGTGTGTGTGTTTGTGATGTGTGGTGGCCTGTGTCTAGTATTCTGGGTGTGTGACCAGCAATTTGAGTTTGCACGGCGCGATGATTCCCAGAGAACGTACAAACAAGGTCGACCACTAACTAAATGTTCATTTCATAAACTAAACCTGAAAGTTTTGTTGCTCAATAGTGTTCATTTTTTAAATTTTGTTTAGATGTAAGACTCGTAAACGGACCTTCACCTCGAGAAGGAACAATTGAATACACTGAAGACAATGTCCCGTGGATGAAGATATGCGGTATCTACTTTGATTTTCAGGCTGTCATCGTCATTTGCAGGCAGCTGGGATTTCGCGGAGCAAATAGAGCTATCATTCAATCACCGTTTGATCTTGATGTCGTTTCACCGGCCAATGAAATCGTTTGCACAGGAGATAAATATCTGGCAAAATGATGGGAAAATATGCCCAATCGTTATGAAAGTGCATGCTCCCAAAATAACTCAAGAAGCAGAAGGAGTGTGCTGCGGTAGCATGTTCAATGAAAAGCAGATAAACAGAAAAACAAACAACAAATAAATGCAACATACAGAAAAAACCCAGGAAACAAATTTATAAGGCGTGAAACAATTAAAGGCAGGGGATCTCTTTTGCATGCCTAAAAATTAACATTGTGTAAATACAATGTCAGTTAGAAGAAAATGCCATCTGGGAACCTTTAGCAAAATATAGGAGCTAGAAACTCAGTTTTAGTGGAATTATAGTGACCATTAAACTCGGATTTGATTTTTTTTTCTCGCGAGAAAAAAATTCCTGCCATAGAACGTACACTAAATGGCTATTGTTTTTCTTTTGCATTTTTCAAATTCTAGGCAATCACTGACCCCCAGATTTCACAGACATGCCCTTCATCAATAGCCTAAGGGCATGTGTTACCTTTTCCTGGTCTGCGGGGATGTTTGCAAATGAGATCGACTGCCTTTAAGTAAAAATAAATTGAAAGTTCAACTTTCATTAAAAATACATGTCCTTGGATGATATCTTTGTTGTATTGAAATGCCTGCACGCAAAAAGTGGGATATACTCAACGGACGTCACCCAATTGCGCTTTGCGAACCCGGTTTGCGAATCATTTGGTGGAATATGTATTAATTTTCCTTGACGATAAGCGTAGGATTGAAAGTTACTTTTGAACGAAAGAAAATATAAAGCCACACAAACAGAAAAAATAATTATAGACATTCACTAAAGAGTGCATGAAAGCCTGTACCCCATGGATTGACAGACGTGGATGTCGAGTAAATAACCTGTCAAGTGACACTGTGGAATATAACTGTCAGCACGTATACCTTTGGTCACGACTTCTAGTGTCTCTCGAATTTACCTTATTCAAAATTTGATGGAAATTTAGCCAGTTTTGTGTGTGTTATATTTAGAATAGTTATTCGCGAAATATGTCACAATAGGCCATATCAGCTACTAATATAGATCCCAACGATGAAATTAAAATCGGTAAAAGTACTTACTCGAAAAACGACTATAATAGGTCATTCTTATTTTTTTTTAGGGGGTGTATAATGTTGTTACCTTATAGGTTTTATAAATAAAATGATGGAAAATTGCTAGATCGACTAAAAATATTCCCTGACTTCAATTCATAGTTGTACGAAGTGCACAATGAGTACGCAAACTGCTTTTCTTTTATCATTTACAGATGAAACTACTTTAAACGAATGTGGTATACGTGATATACCAAGTTCAATATGTGTATCGGCGGGAGCCGCAGTTTGTTATGGTATGTATATGTTCTACGCAAGTGTAGTTTTTTTGTTTGATAATCAGTAATGCAGGCAAGGTGTCACAGACCTAAGCATTTATCTCCCGTTATATCTGTCTCTCCCCTTACTAGTGGGGGACCTTAGTGCACAAAATGCAACCAAGTGTGCACTTCCGGGTAAAAGCATGGATTTTGGCACACAGGACCTTCAGATCTAGTCATTCAAGAAAATTGATGGAAGCACTTTGCCACGCCCCTTTCATAGCCGCCATCTTGGATTTCAAAATGGCCGCCACCTAGAACCTATTTTCGTCAATATCTCTTGAACTAGTAGGGCTAGAAAGTTCATTCCAGTGGCTATACCCACATTTTAGGGGTCAACGAATCATATGGTGTAGCTTTGGATCACTTCAGATGGCCGCCATATTGGATTTCAAAATGGCCGCCACCTAGAACCTATTTTCATCAATATCTTTTGAACTATTAGGGCTAGAAAGTTCATTTCAGTGGCTATACCCCCATTTTAGGGGTCAACGAATCATATGGAATAGCTTTGGATCACTTCAGATGGCGGCCATATTGGATTTCAAAATGGCCGCCGCCTAGAACCTTTTTTTGTCAATATCTTTTGAACTATTAGAGCTAGAAAGTTCATTTCAGTGGCTATACCCCCATTTTAGGGGTCAACGAATCATATGGAATAACTTTAGATCATTTCAGATGACCACCATATTGGATTTCAAAATGAATGCCATTTTGGATGGTCAATCAAGTAAGCTGGTAAACTGAAAACATAAAAAGTGCAATCAGGAATTCACTATACATTTGATCACAGTCTGAAGGTATGCAAGGCTGCGGATCATGAAAGCCACCTGAAACATAATGAAATCGAGATTGGACCAGTAGGTTAAATGCGCTGACTTCTGTATAGTTCAACTTACTTGAGTTTGCTGAGTGAATCACTCCAACGACTGAAAGTTCCAATTACATTGTGTCATTATTGATGCAACCACCTTGGCATCGGCAAAGGAGTGTCCACCTCAATCTTGCTTTTGCACATTTGCAGTTGCCCCTGCAAACTTTTGAGCAACCACAGTAAAACAGCAGTGCACAAGCTTTGCTTGCATCTGGAAGGATGGTCCATAATGGGGCATACATCTTCATCTTTTCATCCTGTATCCAACCCCATGCTGACGGATCAGGTAAGTTCTGTTGTGATTCGAGACAGTTCTTCCAGATGTGAGATGCTTGGTAGAGGGCACGGTACATGCTGTAGAAGTGTCTGTTGAGTTGGTGGAATGGCTTCAAGGTTATTAGTTCCTTGAGAAAAAAAAGCTCCTGACGGTCGACATTGACACGAGCAGCAGGTGACGTGTTGGCATACATTAAGACGGTGAACCTCTCGAAGTTCTCCATGTGGATACTATCAATGTTTAGCTCCTCCGGACGTTTTGTCAGCTCATAAAGGGTATGTTTGAGCCCTGGAAAGGCTTCCCATGTTGCCCATGCAGTTCTCTTTCCAATGACAATGAAAGCTGAGGTTGTGTCACATCCAGTATATGCATGGAAGAAGGGCAGTGTGTTGCAAGTCTCCGGTCCTAGGTTCTGTGTGATTGTGTGCACTGGGATGAATCGCCGATGCTTTCCAATTCCAAAGTCTATTCACAGTTCCTTGAGGCCAAGTTTGTCGAATTTGTTGATGGCAATAACAACAACGTCGCTGTCAACTGTTCGTATCATCACATTCGAGTGGCCTTGTTGCGAGGCATCAAGAGCATGCAGAAACATCCTATCATCTGCTTCGTGGTGGTTACACGGTGCAATGTTCCTTAGCTCACTCTGTGACTTGTCAACATTGAGAATGAGAATGCTATCTGGATAAGTATCCCAAACTAAGTCCTCTCTGTTAACGTTATCTCGTGCTGTCGACGCGATGAATGGCACGAAATGGAGAGTGACATAATCACTGAATGTCTTTGCCTTGGTTGGTTGGACCATGTGAGCTACCGTAGCACCATCTAGAATTTTCGCTGTCACATCCGGAGCATCGGCAACCTTTGGAATTTTCAAACATTCTAGGATGTCGGACTTCTTGCTAGCTCGTAGCTTTCCATTGTCGGATAAAGCTGTGGGGTCCTTTTGGTTTTCATACATGAAGAACTCATCCAGGTCACTGTCTGGTCGAGACCGTACAGACAGAAGAAGCTGTGTCACTAGTCAAGCATCTCGCTTGAACATTGAAAATTTGCTTTCCTTTTTTCTTAGTTCCCATTGTTTGACAAAAGTAGGGACAAAGTTCCGCTTAATTGTGTCTGTCACGGCAACATCGCAATTGGTGAGATGGTCTCTATCATATAGCTGTCGTGCAATCGTTTACCCTTCTAAATGGCAGTGAAGAAATCGTCAGCTAGGTCGATTTTGGACTCATTACTACCTTCGTGTCCATGGCAGTGAGGTCTGGACCGCTTTCAATTAGAAAGGGATTATCCTGATTTCTCATGACTTGTAGCAGAGAAACAACATCATTGCTGAAGTGGCGCTGAAGACTTTCAGATTCTTCATGATGGCCTATGTCTCGCAAATCAGCAGCAATTCCAGCGACATCTTCAAATTCAGCAATAGCTCTGAGTTTCTCAGGCAGAGCTATATGCTCATCCATGGTATCTGGAGAATCATAGATGTTGGACACACCACCATCACCTTTAACCATTTTCGTGGTCTGCTCATGACTATGATCCTAAATTATCAAAGAGAACCTCTTTGGGCTCTTCTGTACCACAAGGTTTCCCTTCAGGAACTCTCTGTGAACATCTGGATGCTTCCATTCAAGTTCCACCATATCTTTGACGTGGACTAGGAGCCATCTGAAATAGTGAAGTTGGTTCCAGGTGAACACGTAATCGCACAATTCATCGATTACCTGGACATAGAGGGTAAAATCTCCTTCACGCAGGGAGCGAACAAATCGGCAATGCAGAAATTCCATGTCCATCACCATACACCAGTAGACAAACATCTTTGACTTGACCTTCATGGCTTCCTCCCAACTTTCCTGACTGCCTGAACCCTCAAGAGAGTATGCCTCATTTTTCAACATTGCCAAGACGAGGAGAAAGATTTGGTGCATGTACCTGGTTCGTTTGAGGTGGTGATCTGGATGTGAGGAGAATGACTCGGCACGTCCACACTGTCAGTATACCTGCCTGACAGGCCAAATGTGCCATACCAGAACCTTCCGTCATTTTACCTTCCATGGCTTCAATGACAAACTCGATGTGCAGAGCTCCAAGCATCAGTACAAATTTGTTTTCACTCAAATGGGTATTATGCCATTTCCATTGGATTAGCTTTCCAATCGCGTAGATTGGTTGATCCATCCCTAATACAGGTATTTGTCCTGGATTGAGATATTGGATAACATCTCTTGTGATGTGCATTGTATGCTTCACCATTGAACTGACACTGCCTTATCGGGAAACATCGGCAGAAGGCCATTCACAGCTCGAGGCTTCACGGTATGCTCATGCATGCGGCTAGAATTAAAACCAGCCCATGTCACCTTGTTTTCATCATCCAGCTCATGTCCTTTAGTGAGGATGATTTTGGATGCATGATGAATCCATGTTTTATCTTTTGTTTTTAGCCGATTAAATTCTGTCTTTCCCAGGTCTAACTGCCTTGTGTAACGTTAGGTTAGAAACTCGACTTGACAATTTTAGTCCCCATTACATTTTTCTTGTAGATTTACTCCTCAGATAATGAAGCATTGTTGGCGAATGTTATGGTGAATGTTATCGAATTGTGCACAGAATGAGTAGTTTCGGTGTGCATAACAAACTCTCGAACTTGCAAGGACAGGGTTACATCTAACGTTAATTCTAATGTTAGTGCAGCGCGATTACCGAGCCAAGCCAGGACGAGCGCAATCAAGAAAGAATGCTTGCCTTGGTAGATCATGAAACAGCAAAGAAAATGTTGGCTTCATATTTTTGGAGCAGATTATGTCCAACGTTAATTTGTGTGTGTGTGTGCGTGTGTGTGTGTGTGTGTGTGTGTGTGTGTGTGTGTGTGTGTGTGTGTGTGTGTGTGTGTGTGTGTGTGTGTGTGTGTGTGTGTGTGTGTGTGTGTGTGTGTGTGTGTGTGTGTGTGTGTGTGTGAATGTTTGATGAAATCACACAGGAGCCTAGTTAGTCATACATGTAGATCTACATTATAATGTCTGTGCTAATTGACAGAATTACCTTTAGATGCGGGAGCCGGTTAACCCCCCCCCCGGGGGGGGGGGTACCTGCCTAGTAAGGTAAACGGGAGTGTGCCGCTCTAATAGGTGACGTTTTCGCAAAAAAATCCTTCAACATTGGTATGGTTTTGGGGGAAAAAATTCTTAAACATGGGTCATGATTTTGAAGTTTTACGATTTACACTAGATATTTTCGCCTTTTCATCACTAACATGCACAAAAATGCCATTTTTCTTAGATAAAAACCCTCAATAATAGGTACTATTTTGCCGGCAAAATGACTCTTACAAAATGGGTCGGGTTTTTCGACTTCAGTGGCACACCCCCATCAGAACCAAATCTGAGTACCGGGCGGTTAAGTCTCTGTATGGGTTAATAATAAAATGGTCATATCAGTATAATTTCAGATACACATTGTAAATTGTCATGGACATAATAAAGTTTTAATATACTATACCTGCAATCTCAAGCAAAAAGCATCATTCACCTTGATCACGAACAAAAATTGAGATCGATATGGAAAACGATCTCGCTCGGCGAAGTTCTTGCCATAGTTACCTGCAATGATGCTAGACTTTTGCACCAGGCGTGCAAAAAGAACAAAGACCATTTAGGACATTCATTTTGAAATCCAATATGGCAGCCATCTGAAGAAATCCAAAGTTATTCCATTTCATTTGTTGACCCCTAAAATGGGGGAATGGCCACTGGAATGAACTTTCTATCCCTACTAGTTCAAGAGATATTGACGAAAATAGTTTTAGCTGTGTGGCGGCCATTTTGAAATCCAATATGGCGGCCATCTGAAGTGATCCAAAGTTATTCCATATGATTCGTTGACCCCTAAAATTGGGGTATAGCCACTGAATTGAACTTTCTAGCCCTAATAGTTCAAAAGATATTGACGAAAATAGGTTCTAGGTGGCGGCCATTTTGAAATCCAATATGGCGGCTATCTGAAGTAATTCAAAGTTATTCCATTTGATTCGTTGACCCCCTAAAATGGGGGTATAGCCACTGGAATGAACTTTCTAGCCCTACTAGTTCAAGAGATATTGACGAAAATAGGTTCTGGGTGGCGGCCATTTTGAAATCCAAGATGGCGGCCATGAAAGGGGCGTGGCTAAGTGCTTCCATCAATTTTCTTGAATGACTAGATCTAAAGTACCTGTGTGCCAAAATTCATGCTTTTACCCGGAAGTGCACACTTCGAGCACTAAGGTCCCCCACTATACCTTAGTATACTGTTATGGGGTAATTACATTTTCTTTATTATTTTTAGGTACATTATGATTTTGTGTTGAACATTTCATTTATTAAGATTTTAATTCATATCTAATTTTGATATCAAACTTCTGAAAACATGTTGATTTAAGTTGGTTTTTGTTTCTTGCCTTGTTTTTCTTCTTTATACTTTAATTGTTCCATACACAAAAAGGTATTTTGTGCATTCTTTATTGAATTCTGTTATGGGGGGATTTATTCCTGCAATTAGGAAATATATCCTTAAAGTATAAAAGATATCATACCACTTTTCAATTATAAAAGTTTTGACTTTGTCTTTTGCATTCGGTCTGGTGTGGGGAGGTGCTTATGGTGTCATGGGTCTGAGTTTGAGTTTGATGTTTTATTATCCCAATAAAAAGTATATATAACACTACATTTTAAAACTTACAGTTTTACAAAGGTATTAAAAGGATAAAGGGGATCAGAAAATAGCATTAAATGCCAATCTTGTCTGGTACCATTAACACATTAGAGGATTATTAAAAATAATGTTTTCAAAAAAGGCAAGAACCTTGATTAAAAGTTCAAAACAATTATTCCATTAACATTTGAGATATTAGAGTTTTACGAAAGCAATACATTGATGCTTTCTCCCGTACGGACAGGGGTAAATCATTTCAGAAGCATGTGCCTCTGAATGACACTGAAAATTTACCCTGCGTAGTCCTAACCCTAGGCACACTCAACTTCTTACTTTTCCTTTGTCTAGTCTCATATTGGTGCTATAAAACTACAATACTGAAATAGGGCCAACACAATTATTTCCATGTTCTTATTTTTACCTCAATTACACATGCGTATTTTATTCTTCGATGTATGTATTCATGTAAGTTTGTATCATTTTTTGATGTTACATGTGTGGGGTGCATGCTCCAGATCAACAGTGATTGATATTGCTTTTGCCACCCTTGACTCACATGTAGCATCATTTCCTATCTTGTTTCTGTTGTATGTAACTGTTGTTTATGTCTGTACAATTATGTGTTCTGTTTTGTATTGTGTAATCGTTTGATTGGTCAAACAAACAAATAAATAAATAAATAAATGAATAAATAAATTAATTAATTATTATTAATAATAATAATAATAATAATAATAATAATAATAATAATAATAATAATAATAATAATAATAATAATAATAATAATAATAATAAAATAATAATAATAATAATAATATTGATAACTCGCTTGCTGCCTATATACCATTAGAATAAAAAGTAATTCAGTAATTCAGTTTAATCCATTTTTATTTTAAAATCAGCTAATTAAAGCAGTCCAAAGACTGAGATAATTATTTATTTAATTTAACAACCTCACCAATAAAAACAGTGTACGTTATTACGTATAACAGTTAATTGAATTAATATGGAGAACTTGCTTCCGACAGCGGGTTGATCCAGTGTTCAACTAAAGTGACTTTTTAACCAAAATCCATACAATTTTAGTAATTGTATCAGATGACATGAATGAGAAGTTAAAATCCCCACACTAAAGTGGTTAAAATGGCAAAGAAAAATTACGGTATTTTCAAATGGAGGTATATATATTTTAGTTTATTTACAAACTGGACTCATTCCCAAACTTTAAAATAATAATTAAAAATGGGAACATGCATATGTATCTAAGTGTGTTTTACATTGACATTGTGGAGTTCTTAGGTTATATCTAGTTTCACTCAGTAACATTGCATTATGGGTGCATGTGAAAAATATCATTTTTAATCAGAATGGTATTGGATTTCTCTCTTTTGGAAATAACTTAACGTTTGTTTCCAAAAGAAAAAACACGTGCTTTTTCATCAAATTTGATATTTTTTGGCCAAAATCCATAAACTGAAGTACCTCTGTAAAATGACACAAACCTGACAAATGAGAAGTTGAAATTCCCATACAAAGGGGTACAATTGGCCAATAGAAATGACTTTTGCTTTCAAAAGGGGTACATCAATTTTAGTTATTTCCAAAAGGCCCCCCCCCCCACAAATAAAAACGCACATAATTTTTTTTCTAAGTGTGGTTTACATTCACATTGTCGGGTACTTGGTTAGGTTAAGTTGGTTTCACTCAGAAACATTGCAATATAGGGAAATTAAATTGTCTTGTTTTTCTCATAATGGTTAAAGTGGTTTTATAACTTTTTTGAAATAACTCTCAATGTAAAAAACAATACTATGTAAGTATTAGGAGCTATATAAATTTAGAGATACATTGAATAACATATTTTTTCATACGAATAGGTAAATAAGTGACAAGTATTTTCCAGAAATTTATTTCATCACATAACATTCAACATTAAGCTATTACAAAAAATTGACAAATGTCTATTTCCAACAAAACGCTTTGCAATGGTATTATCGGGAAAAATAGTTTTTACACTATAGTTGGGGAATAATATCTTATCGGGTTACATTATTTGGGCAAATCACTAACGAACTGATAATGTAACCATGAATTGAATAAACTTGGTGAATTTTTCAACCACATAGAATTCCAATTGCTCAATATTAACCATGTAACAATGATATCGACGTCGTAATTCTCAATTTATCAGGGGGTTGTGGTTATCATCGAATAGTGAATTCATTTATTTTATTTCACAGATGACAACTACCTTGGATGCTTCACTGACCGTTACATGGACCGTGCCCTCCCTGATCTCTGTAATGTTAGTGAATCAGCCCTGACTATCAACAGGTGTATAACATGCTGTAACCAATCTAATAGCAAGAACTACGTGTATGCAGGAGTGGAATTTGGCAACAGACGTTACTGCGGAACCTATGATGCAAATTACTGTCGGCATGGATTGACGTCAGATGCAGAGTGTAGTTTTCAATGCAGTGGGAAGGATACGGAGAGTTGTGGAGGGTTTGATCACATTGCTGTATTTCAGGGTGAGCTGAGTATACACTTGAAATGTTACATCATGTCACACTTAAACAATTTTTGTGGAAAAGGACCGGAAAAGTGTTAAAAACAGATTTAATTCACAATATTATAACTCATTATACAATACATTGAAAGTTTATAGTTGATTTTCTCTTACTCAAATTAGTTACATTTCATCATTCCACGCTTTCACCTTTTTTATGTCCCTCCCTGTCAATCAAACTTCATGTATGTTGATTAGTAGTACTACTTGTCAAACGCAAGGACATCACCCTATATTTCGTAATATTTGATGACAGTGGGAGGGGTTATCTGTTCTAAAACAGTTTCTTATTATCGTTATTCTATTTTATCAGTTCATAATGATACAACGTCATCAATATATACAACAGACCAACCTCCAACGATGACAACGACCCCTACATCAATAACGCACCAGTCCACAAGTATGACTTTGAATGATAAGCGAGAGATTATAATGTAATTTAATCAAATTGCGTGGAAACTTTTACCAAGCATACATTTGTTGTAACGTCCACAGCGAGGATACCCCGGCTACTTTTTCTTCTGTAAGTGACAACATTATTTTTTGAAGGTTTCGTTACTTTTTTGTCAGGAGATGGGGAATTCGCACTCCAACCGCACGCAGTCTGTAATCTGCACATTAATGTTACATAATTAGGACTCTGGAAGCTCAGAAAACCGACTGTAGAATCCTAAATGGAGGCGGGAATCTGTGCATAAACATCAAATATGCAACTTAATTCTTCATAGTGTGTGTGTGTGTGTGTGTGTGTGTGTGTGTGTGTGTGTGTGTGTGTGTGTGTGTGTGTGTGTGTGTGTGTGTGTGTGTGTGTGTGTGTGTGTGTGTGTGTGTGTGTGTGTGTGTGTGTGTGTGTGTGTGTGTGTGTGTGTGTGTGTG
>JZLH01S0466100.1:7394-18798 GCA_001188425.1 Eucidaris tribuloides | reverse complement strand
AAATGGCCGTAGAATCAAAACACCTTACTCAAAATCAATGATCTTGGTATCATTTTATTGGAAAAAGAATGGTCTAACCAACGAAATAAAAATTAATGACATTTTGCCGATAATGGTGAAGAAATTAGCGATCATACTCGTAGCATTCTTTCTGGGCCACCCTGTATATTATGATTATGCATGTGACATAATCATGACTAGTCTCACATTAAGGCATCATTCATTCGTAGGTTCTGCCCATATAGATTTAGTTAACACGCGCTATACCCCAATATCTGGCCCTCAAAAACAATATCGCCTCTCGCGGTAGACAATGCAGACTTGGCCACTCGGCTAAACTCTGCCCCACCGGCAGTCCTCTCAGCTCCAGCATTCTCTATATTTAACCTCTATCCTTTCCTTGCAAGAAAAACTACATTTCAAGGTATCAAAAAGAATGTGAGATTCGAAGAATTCACCTTTTAAAAAGAAAACATGTTTATTTCTATATAATTATTTTGCCTAATTGCCACACAGCAAAAAAGAAACACCTAATGGAAATGCAATTATTAGCACCCTATATTCACATCTTAAACAATATCGTCTAGCCATGCTACACTACATTTTTATAGATTTGATTTCTATAACTTGAACTTACCGACAATGCTCCTAACTAGCTTAATTTAGTGGCATACACATAGTAAGCTGCTTCCCTTCTAATTCTTTTTACACAGTGTGTCTAAAAAAAAATTGTGCAAGTGAAAACCGCCCTCTTTGGCGATTAGATAATACTCTTGTGACATGATACTTACGTCAACGTAAAGTGCATAGTCTTAGCTTTCAAATACCGTTAGTTTTGTTTAATTTGCTTGTCTTAATCTCGAGATATGTTAATTTAAATATGAAAGGGTAAAATTGCGATTGTGCCACTTTTACTGCAGTCCTGAGTAAAACTAGTGACACAATTGTGATTCCACGCTTTTGTTGTTGACAGCATATCTCGAGATTAAAACAAGCAAATTGAACAGAACAAATGGCATTTGAGAGCTAAGACTTTGCTCTTGACGGTAATTATTAATGTAAGCATAATGTCACCAGAGTATTTTCTTATTGCAGAAGAGGGCGCTTTTTACTCGCAGAATTTTTTGAGACATGCTGCAGCACGTCTCAAAAATTGTTCAAGTAAAAAGCGTCCTCTTTGACGTATAGAAGATACTGCTGTGACACATGTTTACGTCAACATCAAGGGCAAAGTCTTAGCTTTCTAATGCTGTTTGTTCTGTTCAATTTGCTTGTTTTGATCTCGAGATATCTTGTAAACAACAAAACGGTGGAATCACAACTGTGTCACTCTTACGGGAAGAGGGTCTGATGTTATATTGACTGTAGTAAAAGTGGCACATTTGTGATTTTACCTTTTCGTTGTTAACTTAACATATCTCAGGATTGAAACAAGCAAACTGAACAGAACAAACGACATTTGAAAGCTAAAACTATGCCCTTGATGGTGATGTAAGCATGACGTCACAAAAATGTTTTTTTGCATTACTTTAGAGGGCGCTTTTGACTTGCACAATTATTTTTGAGACACACTGTATTATCCTCTGAACATGCATGATACTGTGAAAACGTCAAACATCATGATTTCATACCTCAATTTATCATTAGTAACATCATTTGTTACCTCCTACAGCAGGCACGATCAGGTATATGAAATGGGGTACAATATATCGTAATGTAGTGTAATATACAAAGTACATGTAAAGTCGGGGTGCGTGGGAGGGGAAGGGGCTTAGAAATTATGCTATTTTTTCAGGTAAACATTTACCCAATAACATGATATAAATCTATATTCTTACGTTTTGTAATACCAAACTCTAATTTACTCAAATTAACATCTCCAATATAATTACCAAGTACTGTCAATATACTTATCGTTTAAAAATCAATCCGAATTTACCTCGCTGCATGTTGCAATACTCAGAACGCCGTCAGAATGATACCATCAGTAATAACATCTGTTTGTTATATTATATGAATGAAATATTAATTATTATATTGTACTGATGTATTGTAATCGTCCTGCCTGTTCCTGAATGGGAGCATGGCCCTGAACACTTCCCTGTGTGTGTGTAAACTTATTTGTGTTAATATATCATATCCATTTTATTTATGCCTTTTTATTAATAAAAGAAATTATTACAACAAACTGGCTTATCTGACTTATTATGAATTGTCAAAAAGTCAGTTTCCTATAATTCATTAACCTAGTGTATTTCTTTGAGTTTAAAGTAATTCACTTATCTCACAAGCTTTAAACAGAAATAATAATTTCATTTCCTAACAATATATATTTGGGTTTCTGAGGAGCTTTCTCTTTCCACGTTTGTGAGGTTTTGTGTATGTTTGTTTTGTTGTTGTTTGTGTTTGTGTGTATGTGTGTGTGTGTGTGTGTGTGTGTGTGTGTGTGTGTGTGTGTGTGTGTGTGTGTGTGTGTGTGTGTGTGTGTGTGTGTGTGTGTGTGTGTGTGTGTGTGTGTGTGTGTGTGTGTGTGTGTGTGTGTGTGTGTGTGTGTGTGTGTCTGTGATGTATAAGTGTACGAGCATACGAGCGTTTTTAAAATGTCGATAAATTTATTTACGTGCATTACGTAACACATTGCTAAGCTTCACTGACACGGAAAGTTTGTCATTGTTAAACAGCACGGGAACGGCGTTAGATCCGATAAAGGATCTAGAAATATGGACAATAGACAAGTGAGCTTTCACTGATACGTGGACTTTCGTTTGATAGTAAAGTGTATCACATTTAGTTCTTATGTACAGCGCACGGTATTCCATTACATGCAGTCTGGTACTCGGGGAAAATGGCTAAAATCATCACAGTGTTTGGTGCTACTGGAGTCCAGGGTGGATCGGTGGTAAGAGCACTCCTGGAAGACAAAACATTTCAAGTTCGTGGCGCCACCAGAAATCTTCAAAGCGACAAAGCAAAAAGTCTTGCTGAACAAGGTGAGGTTTGGATCTGGATCAGGATGTAATGCGGCACACCTACGAACAGCTGTAGTAATCTAGGGGGATTTTTTTAGTGCGTTATCCATGCATCAGTGATCTTTTTTGAACCAGAGCCTATAAAAACATGTCACAGAAAATCTCTATCAGCGGTATACACTAGACTATAGGAGTGTAATGCGGTACATATTCTGGGATAGAGTTTACCGAGTTGGAGTTCGCTGTAATAGATATTGACCGAAACTTGGGACCCATTTTCGATTAGTGATGGGCTGATGACAGCTTCAGATGTGAGGTGATTCCGAGCCATAATTGTTGTTAGTTTTTTTTTTTATTTAAAAGGGTTAACTTAATGTAATAAGAAGCTGATTTGCGTTGCAATATTTGTCTTTCCTTTCAAACATGGACAGGGGCGTAGACAGCGGGGGGGGGGGGGAATGACGTGAACATTCATCCCCCCAGGTTTCACGGATTTTTTTTTAATCGGTAGTATTCTTGTTATTACTTTTGTTTAGTATTAAGGTGATTATTATTATTATTATTTTATTATTATCATCATCATCATCATCGTCGTCGTCGTCATTATCGTCATCGTGGCACCTTTATTCCGTTAGTAGTATTTCAGATCCACTGTCTTCTGCTCCTAACGGGGTGGTGTCTAACAAGAGACGTTTGCAATGGACACTGGTGTAAATCCTGGGGGATGCGTGATAAATCCCCCACTTTGACCGAAGGAGGAAGGACTTGCACAATCATCCCCCTACTTTTCAGGGAAGAATGATATCAAACTAGATTTAAGCAGTTTAATGCTAATTTTGTCAAATATACGCCGCTCTTATTGTTGAATGTCCATTTCACGAAATAATAGTTTTATCAGCGAGTCAAAATATGCTTATATAACCCCTAGAACTCATGACCCCCGCAAATTATCACCATTTCTTAAATGACGTGCTACAACCATTTCAGAATAGAAACTTATACCTTCGGCTGAATTCCAAAAATTAAAACGCACCCCTTTTTCAAAATGTGGTAGGTTGTAATTGTTGTTGACTGTCAACTGGAAATAACCTCATGAAACTGCAAAAAGCAGTGAGCTTCAGGGGGCTCCGCCCCCGGCCCCCGCCCGGAACCCTGAGAGAGATTTTAACAAAGGCGAAACCCTGGAATTCACCAGCTACAGGGCGAGTAGCCCCGCCCTCTCATTGAAAAGAGTTTCGCGGCCCCCTATCAAAGGTCCGTTTTCTTTTCTTACGCACCCCCTTTAAAAAAATACCTGATACGGGCGTGGTAAGCATCTGGGTGTGCGTGTATGTCTGTATCTGTGCGCGCGCGCGCGCACGTGTGTGTGTGTGTGTGTGTGTGTGTGTGTGTGTGTGTGTGTGACAAGCGTCGTATATGTACGATGTAGTGTGTGTGTGTGTGTGTGTGTGTGTGTGTGTGTGTGTGTGTGTGTGTGCAAGCGCATATATGTACATGTATGTGTGTGTGTGTGTGTGCAAGCGCGTATATGTTCATGTATGTGTATGTGTGATTTGTGTGTGTGTGTGTTGTTGTGTGTGTATGTGTGCACGCGCGCTTATTGTAAGGTGCATTATGATCGACCCTCTGGACAGCAAATCATCCCCCTCCAGGTTCGAGGACCTGTCTACGCCACTGCACGTGGATTTGGTAAGGCTATAATCGTGTGGTCACACAATATGCGTTGCTGGATCAGAGCATGTACATCGAATCCCATGATTACATTGGCAACGTTAAACTGAAGAAGGTTAACACAGCCTTTAAACACGACTGATGTACTCTTCACAATAGCTAGCATTTACCTACCATACAGACACCATTAAGGTACAAACTAGGATTTTTGTAAGGATGTGGGCTCCCAAACGCATTTGGATGAGCTGCAACAATATAAGCTACCATAAATATGTTTGTTCCTGTGCTAAATATAAACTGTCATACGGCAAAATCAACTTATACAGACACACTCAGACACAACCGTGTGCATCACCACCTCAAAGAACTGCCACAACATCTGCCTTCACGACAACTACCATAATGATGATGAAAATAAAATAATAATAATAATAATAATAATAATGATGATGATGATGATGATGATAATAATAAAAAACAACTTATGTGAACAGAAGGGTATTTACCTTAATATTGTCTAACTTTGTGCCATGTTTAGGATCATTTAATGTGTTGTCGTGTTATTCATTTACTTTGATTGATGATTGATTGACTGACTGACTAATTGCTTTGTTGATTAACTGATTCTAACTCCTTTTCAGGTGTTGATATGGTCCAGGCATCGTTTGAAGATGTGCCTTCTCTCGAGCAAGCTATGGCAGGCAGCTATGGAGTTTTTGCGGTGACAAATTACTGGGAAATCTTCGACCAGGCCAGGGAAGAGCAAATGGTAAGCTCCTGAAATCATCTTTGTACCTTCGCAGATAAGGTGGGTGAATGGCGATATCAGAAGCATATCAGTGGCATAGTAAATTGTATTCTATATAAAAACATTCTTCAATCTAGGTAAGTCAGCTCTAGTCGTTATCTAATTCTCTAAACTCTTCAAAAAGGTTTGGAAATCTGAGTTTGATCAATTATCTCTCCCTGCGCTCAGTTGTAATCAATGCATACTTGATACCATCAAAACGGTATTTAATTTTAGTTAAAACAGTATCCTATCTTTTATAATTATGTCATTGGGGCAACGACTGTGTTTTAACATATGGGATAAGGTGTAAATTGATGGGATGTAGGTTTACTAAGTATTTCGTTTGGTTCTAGACTACTATTCCCTTTTACTCAGAAGTTTTGGTAGTATCATTTAATGCCAACACCAAAGTAAAAGCCTCAAAATTGTAATGCTGGACTCTAAGATAATTTTATTCGTGACTACGAGAACAGGAAAAGGACACAGGGTCATTAAGTTTATATCACCTGTTTAGATGATTTTTTTTTAGCCCCAATATTTGTATGGGGATATGGGGGCACCCCCAGGATCGACGTCCCTGTTATGCATGCGTACTCACTCATATGCTTTGTACAAGTTGGGTCGTAAGATTTGATGAAAATCTTACAAATCTTACAAATTCTCAAAAACAGGGACGGAACCTTGTCGATGCCGCAAAGAAAGTTGGTGTACAGCATTTCATTTATAGTGGCCTCCAACATGTCCTGAAGGTGCTTGGAAAACCAGCTCCTCACCTCGACGGGAAAGCTGCGGTGGAGGATTACATGTTCGATTCTGGTGTACCGGCGACATCAGTGCGCTACGCAACATACATGGAGAACATCTTTACCATATTGCCTCCTCAGAAAACTGGAGAGGGTGTTTATACTTGGAGTAAGTTCCTTCGGGGTAATGGGAAAACGGTGAAATAATTGCTCCTGTAGTACTCTCAGAGGGAATAAAGATTTTGGGTTTATCATTAAGGTTTTGGTTCAGGTTAAAGGCAAGGCATCTCATTTGGAACCACCCCCACCCCACCCCCAAAAAATCACTTATGCCCTCAGGGCGTAAGCTACTATTTAAGAACGTGTCTGTGAAATTTAAAGATGGATTTTGAAAAATGCACACAAACCAAGTACCGTTCATTGCGTCACAGGCTCAGTGAACTAGATAACTTCAAGTTGATTGTTTGTTGCATTTATCTATTACCATAATGCATTTCTGCATACGACTTATGTATGTATGTCTATAGATACAAAGGCGCACATTTGTAAGTTGTAAGTATATCATACATAATAAACATTCTCCCACTGTCGATGATTTGATTTAGTGCTTATAGTGTTAGGGAATACGTTATACCAATTCCGGTTTCTTTCAGCTCTGAACAGAGAGTCGTCAAAGATTATGCTGCGTCAGTCGTGATAATGGAGGAGTTCACTAGAACATATTCATGACAAGTCAGATAACACCTACAATATATTTTGCTTTAATTCTTATTAATGAATTCCTTGATTGTGCTTTTACAGAAATACATTGGTCATAATGATATATTGTGCTTTTTTATCTTTCCCTAAACCTCAAGGCGTAGGCCGGTAGGGGCACGTCTTGGTGAGGTGGAACTAAAGTTTAGAAAATGTTGAAAGCAGAACAGGGGGGGATTTATATTTGCTTGCCAGATGGTCGTACACCCAGTGTACCCCCCCCCCCCCATCCTACGTCCTTGTAACTTGCTGTATTTTTCCCATGTGTGTAGACATGCCGATGGAGGGCAAACCACTAAACTGGATTTGTGCCAGTTCAGCAGGACCAGCGGTCGTATCTGTGTTCAAGAATCCGGACAAGTACATCGGGAGAGCTGTCGGCTTGTCTGCTGGCAAGACGACCGTAGACGAATTCTGCGAGATCATCAACAAGTATGTTGCTCCTCTACGAATGATTCCCAGTCAGGTAGGTGTTATTAAAACGGGCGGTAGGATTTAATCTAAAGTCTCCATAATTCCTCTACAATATAATATGGAAAATGAAAAAAAAAATCTCGGAAATGGGAAGTTTAACACGGAAAATTGGAAATCATGTAATGGTAATGCTGAAGTAATAACCTTAAAATTGGTAGTAAATTACAACAAAAGACAAATGTCTGAAATCATTCTTTAACTAAATTACCAAGCATGAGAATAATTGTGGCCTAGCCAACTCCTCTGTGGGCCCCTCTACCGGCCGTCTTTCTCACTACCATGACTATGGCAGCTCTCTTTCATGAGGCTGAGTTGTAATCATCAAGTATTAGGTATAATATAAAGTATTTACGTAATTTTGAGTGAAACGGAAAATCACGGAAAATAGAAAAAAATTAAAACGGAATTTTGATTATGTAAAGCTGAGAAATGGGGTTTTAGTTTAAAGGTAAATGACATGATTGGGGGTAGTCTGACTAGTCTCAACTTGGGCTGAAACTACTCTAGAATCAAGTAAACTATGCAAGGATTCTCAACGTTGACTTATCCTAAAATAACTTATGTCAATATACCTTGTGGTATTGTGTGGCTCCCTATGGATCTTCTTTTTATCTGGTCCAGATAAAATTAAAATGCGAGTATGTTTATGCTTGATTCTCCTTAACTAGTAAACAAATTAGAGGCAAATCCTTCCAGCTGGGAGATCCATTCCATTCCATTCCATGTACAGTTGGTATATATATTTCAACTGATTTGGTTCTTGAGGCATTTTCAAGTGTTCCCAATCATGTTTAATCCCTTCAAACCCACACTCAGACTTTTACACACTTCTAGGACTACTGGACGAGTCCCATGGAGGTCAACTCCTCCGGGGACGACTCACACCTGTCAACTTCCCCGAGGACCACTCACCGGAGGAGTTTAACCATGTTTCCAGTTTGAACAAATCCGAGTTGTCCTCAGGGGAGTTGTCTTCCGGAGGAGTTAAACTCCGAGGAAATTGTCCTGGGGCAGGGGGGGGGGGGTGTCCTCCAGGTGAGTTTCGAAAGTTTCTACAAGCCACTCTTAACATGCAATTATACGACTGGAAAAAATAATATAAGTAGACGTTTTGGGAATCTTAAACAGAATATTTTTTCTTTGATGTACTTCGCAGACATTGACACATGCGTGCATGTAGCCATGTAATTT
Source organism: Eucidaris tribuloides (assembly GCA_001188425.1). NCBI lineage: Eukaryota > Metazoa > Echinodermata > Echinoidea > Cidaroida > Cidaridae > Eucidaris > Eucidaris tribuloides. Next base: position 10,204 of record JZLH01S0466100.1, on the reverse strand, counting down.
ATATTGTGGATACATTGTTTTTTCGAGAGCAACATACAAGTGCAATAGTTACGTCAAATCCAATAAACGTATTAATATTTTGAGAATGTAACTCAAAAAATTTATCGTTTAAAACTCGAAATTTGTCATTATTATTCATTAGGTTAATGTTGTTCTGAATGTCCGTCATGCCAATGCATGTATGAAAAAATTGTCTGATCGACCAAAACTATATTTGGCCTTTAACTCTTAACATGCCGAAGTCGCAGACCTGCACCAAATGATACACATAAACTCCATAGGGATTAAATCCTCTGGCATGTTAAGAGTTAAGGATATCTTGGAAATGTATAGACCTACACACTGAAAAATAAAGGTGCGCACATGGTGCAACTGTGTGCAGAGCAATTTCCGTCGCTGTATTCGAACAAATTTGCACCAGTCCATGGGCTCGCCCCATTGCAAGTTTGCACCTTTTAGGTGCAATTTTTGCATCCAATAGACCAGTTTCATATTGTATTCACATGTACGGATGTTTTCTCTTCCGAAGCCTCGTGATGAGCTATTTCTTTATCATATGTTTCCGTGAATACAGTTTCAATACAGAAAATGCAACTTGCATACATTACTTGTTGTTATGTCGGACAAGCCTCGGACTAGCTTTCAGGCTATTAGGAACAACCTTTGTTTAAAAGGTATGCATGAAATTTGAATATATTACGAAGACGTCCTGTAGGTGCAAGTTTGTACCGAAAGCCTGAGGTTGAAAATAGTATACTTTCAGCACAATTTAATCAGGTAAAAATAAATACCTTTATGGTCGGCGTAATGGTCTAGTGGTTAGAGCGTCTGCCTCACGTCCGAAAGGTCGCGGGTACGAGCCCCAGTCGGTACATACCAAAGACTTTTATATTTATGGTGCAATTCTGCACCTTTTAAGTGCAAATTTACACTTTTCAGAAGGTGCAACTTTGCACTTTTCTAAAAAGTGCAAATTTGCACCTTCAAATGTGCTCCCGGTGTGACATTAGTCTGCACCTTTAAAAGTGCAAAGTTGAACCTATTTTTCTTAGTGTGTATACGATCAACATTATTCGTTTTTTTTATTTCTCGCTTCAGATGACAGCTGAACAGTTTGGTAAGCTTGGTTTTCCCGGAGCTGACGATCTGGGCGTGATGTTCGAGTTTTTCCAGACCGACTACCCGGAGTACAGCGTTGAAGAAACAATGAGACTTGATCCTCAGACTAAAGATCTGGACACGTTTGTTCGTGAAAATAAGGAGAAAATTATCGCGGTTTTGAAGTAGCAAGAAGTCAAGTTGCTCGGAATCACCACAAAAGATGGATGTCATCCTCTCTGAATGGACAGATGGAGTTGCAATTAATATTCTAAATCTCGTCTTAACATGTTACAGGTTTCAAGTATTTGATAAAATAACATTGATAGTATAAGGTCGCTCAGACCATTGCAGAACATGCATTCAAGTCTGGACACAGCATTGATTGGGATAATGCACACATAATTGACTTTGAACCAAGGTTTTGGCCTAGAAAAGTTAAAGAGGCCATTAAACCCGCATTGAATAGGGACGCTGGATACAATATTTATCAACGATATATGCTCCAGTGATCTCCAAACAACAGACTGCAACGGTCAACGAGGAACCACTTCAGTTGGCTTGAAAAAGTCCACAGGTGCTGGACGAAAGCTTGTCAGCTAAACAATATAGGTTGGTAGAAGCCTTAACTTTTCTTCTTCTAAACATTGATAGTAATTTTAAATCACCTACTTGTAAAGTTACAGTCACAGCTGTGCATAATCCCAGTCCTGTTTCATCCTTAACAATATCATCAGTCATAGCCTTGTAATGTGGTACTTCATAATTAATTAGTGATTCCCTTTTGGGTGTCAGCAAAGAATGGCATCTACTTCTTAGTACTTTTAACTCCTCGGGTGTCAATGTGACACCTTTGGGGTGTCAAAAATGGATTCTCAGATCTCCTTTCGGGTGTAAAAATCAGGGTTGGCAATTTCCCGGGAAATACCTGGCTGTATTTCCCACCCAGGCGGGAAATACTGGGAAATACTGGGAAATACTGGGAAATACCGGGAAATACTGGGAAATACCTGGGCAATACCTATAGCCATGTACTCTTGAAGTTGTACAAGGTCAACTAAGAAGGTCATTAATGCAGTTCATTTGGGCTCTTCTTACACGAAACCATCTTGAACTGATAAATTTCAGATGAAAAGACTCTGAAAAACTTCTTTTGAGTTTTGATAATTTAATTTAGTGTTATTTCACATACTGTCCAATACATACAGTATTATACTGTACATTATTCACGTGTTACATTGTGGGGTGCAGCCCTCATCTTGCTGAATATACAAGGTCAAAATCAACATCTGTCAATGGGGTGTGCTATTTTAAGTGTTCTGGATTTATGGAGCAATTCAGATATTTACAGACTGAAATGATTAAAAAAATTCTAAAACTCAATTTCTTATCAAATAAACTTCTTCGGTACACGTACCGAGTAGCTGTTTTCTTAACCAAAGTCTTTCACAGCTTCAACACTGCCATACATTGAAAATCTCTTTGCAGAAAACATCTTGTTATTCTAATGAGGGTGAATAACCCCTCGTGCGTAAACAATACACATTTATCTTGAATTACAATGTTATAAATCGGCCTCATTTCATTTTACCTGTAGTTATATTCGATTTACATAACGCTATTTGTTTATACGTGTTTGTACATGTACGTGTAATATTCTGTCAATATATTCGGCTTATGCCGAAAGGGTGGGTGATGTCGCATTAGGGTCT
>JZLH01S0466001.1:38683-51171 GCA_001188425.1 Eucidaris tribuloides | reverse complement strand
CAGGGTGTGTACTTACATTTGGGTTCAAAATCAGTAAAATCTAAATTGTCAAATTATTTTGAAAAAAAGTATGAAGGCAACGATATCAGAAATCTAATCACTTAAGGGGAAATATAAGAGCACAATTGATTAAATTTTCAGGCCTGTAACTTGACTGGTTTTCCCAAAATATTTCTTTGGCAAAAGCACCTTTTTTCACACTTCTCAAAATTAAGGGGTAGGGGTAACATTTTTCCATTTTTCTCCAATTAATTTATTTACATGTAAAATGAAATTATACTTAACTTGTAGCTAATTAAATTCTGCATAAAATAAGGGGAAATTCGGGCCCCTTTAATATATTTTACACAGTTTTGGCAGTGAAATGGTGGTCAGATCTTAAACCTTGTCATGACATATTTTATGAGTGTTTTCATAATGAAATAGGCATTCTGGGAAAATATGACAAGCATTTGAAAAAATTTTCAATGTTTTATCAAATTGACTGGAAAAGCTTACCTAATGAAATCAGATAAAGCAATCAGATTCACTTACTTTCTCAATTTTTGATCTATACTTTGGTTTGTGACTTGTCCGACATACAGTATGTGTGACTCGCGTGACACTCTTGAGATTGTTTTTTCTTCAAGGTATGAAGGACAAATGAAAATGTTTATACTTCTCTTGATGCACTACCACCACTTCTTCACCTACATGTCAAACACCAGCTGAAACTCTTTCTAGTTTTTTAGTAATCTTAAAAAATCCCCTTATTTTGTGACTCGCGTGACATATTTCGCGGGTGTTTTCATGATGAAATACTGGGAAAATACGAAAAGCATTTTGAAAAATTCTTAATGTTTTATCAAACTTACTGGAATAGCTACCTAATGAATGCAGAAAACGCAACATGTTATGAATCAGCTTCATTTATTTTCTCTGTTTGTGATTTATACCCCAAACCCTTCTTTTTTACCACAAAGTTCATGTTCGTTCAGGAGGCTGTAACTTTAATTCAAATGCTTTATTTTAAAAAATCTTTGAGATTTAGACGGTTTCAATATTCCTCTTTTGAATCATAAGTGACAAAAAATCACTTGCTTCACTTCAATTTTTGAGTTTGATGTTGACCCTTACGTGGAATGGCTGTATAACATGTGATTCTTCATCGTTACAATGGTTGCCGATGTTTAATACACTCAGTTTATACATTATACATACATACCTAACAAAATCACCATATACTCGGATGTTAAGCTGTACAGTGCTATCTGTTTACTTACACTGAATTATACAAACAAGTGAAACGACAATGATCAAAGCAAAATTCTTTGTTAATTACCAAAAAATGTCACACTGATCGGGGGGGGGGGGGGTACTCAGATTTGGTTCCTGTTCCCGATGGGGTGTGCGTCTGGAAGTCGAAAAACTCCGACCCTTTTTTAATTAGCCCTGTCAGTTTAGGCGGAATGGTACCTATTATTAAGGTTTTTTTATTAAGAAAATTGAATTTTTTAAGCATTTTAGCGAATAAAGTAGGTGAAAAATATCTAGGGTAAATTGTAAAATTTCAAAATTCATGACCCATGTTTAAGGATTGTTCCCCAAAAACCATACCCCATGTTTAAGAATTTTTGCAAAAAGTCACCTATTTAGAGCGGCACACTCCCTTTACCTTCTAGGCAAGTGACCCCCCTCCCCCGCCCCCGATTCCTCCCCCTAGCCATTATGTTTACAGTATTAGGTCGAGGAGACATTGTCACTTTCGACAGTGACATGCTTCTATGCCAAGTATACATGAATGGGACAGAAGTTTACCCACTGCGTAGCCAAAGGGGTGGGGTGGGGGCACGGGGGGCAGTTGCCCCCCCCCCCCAATAATGCTTTTTCCGGAATTTTCGTCCGCGTACACGATAGACTCCGTCGGTCATGCGGACCGACAAAAAAATTTGTGTACCGACGAAAAAAATATTCAAAACCAACAAAAATATTGAAAGGAATTGCATTTTTTTTAATGTAAAAAATCCTTGTCTTTTCAAGCTCGCTCGCTTCGCTCGCTTGCATAAGTTGATTTTCTTCATGTCAGGTGTTTTTCGGTAACCAGGCCAAACCGCCATGTCATGCAACTATTGATTGGATTGATGACATTTGGTATAGGCAACTTTGAGTCCAAAACGTACTACATCGGACAAACGCGTTCCAAATGAACCGACCCGAGCATAATGTACGACAAAATGTTTACAGCGCCTACAACATTAAACTGTTGAAGAGATCCAGCATTTCAGCAACGTGTTACATTTAGGAAAACATCTTGGTCCGGGAAAAAGAATAGACGCTATTTAACATTTTAATACGATTACGGGGCACACTAGCTCCACCATGTAAACGTTGGATGCCAGGGCGTCGATCCTGTATTTCGGATTTGGGGGGGGGGCAAAGTGGAAAAATGTCCAAAAATTATTCGGCGGCGCTCTGCGCCCACCCGCCAAATGAATATAGACAATTTTCGTATATTTGATGTATATTTTCATGCTAAGTTTAATGGTTTTTATAGTTGCTTTCAATGTTTTGTTTAACAATATCCTTGTAGTTCATATTAGAATTTTTACAAGTTGCAAAATTGATTCTTATTATCAAAATAGGTCCTATCATGCAACATCAGAACGGCTTTAGCTTACGGTTGTAAGAAATTGCAACTGTCCTTTGACTTGAAATCTATTACCATTATTAGAGAAGCAGCATCTTCTGGTTTGTATCAGTGCGGATCTTACAAGGGTGCGGGTAGGGCTTAATCTCCCTCCTCCCCTTGAGCTGCAAGTTGAAAAATTTTGTATGCGTCTTATTATGTTAGTAGATGTCAGTGAAAAACCAAAATGAGCCTATTCCCAAATTGTTTAAAAAACAGTGGCAAAACACTACAAAACATTAAACTTAACATAAACAAATACTATCAAAAACAGTTACGCAATTTCATAGTTTCATACACAATTTCTCAAATTTTGATCGCGTTTTCGCGCGCAACATATACAGTTTTCAAATTGCAAACACATGTTTGAAAATTTTTCGTGCGCGCTTCGCCGCCGCACATATAGACAATTCTAAAAATTTTCGAGGCGCTTTACGCGCAAACATATGCCAATTTTGTAATTTTCTCCTATCACCATTTCGCCTCACAACAAAAAAACACCTTACCAAAAACCCTATACCCATGCTGCGTGTGTTCAGTATCTTTGTGTTTATTTTGTGTCTGTGTGTGCATGTGTGTCTGTGGAATGTCTGTTTGTGGTCTGGTGTATGTCTGTGAATGAGTGTGGTATTTGGGTATTGGGGTTGTTCGTGGGGCCGCTATGGCTGTGTGCATGTGTGTGTGTCTTTTCTTTTGTGTCTGTGTCTGTGTATCTGTATGTGTTTGTCATGTCTGTGTGTGTCAATGAGTGGTCTGTGTTGTTTGTGTTATGTCTGCTGTTTGTTGTGTCTGTAATTTGTATGTGTGGTCTTGTTTGGTTTTTTTTGTTGTGTGCATGTGTCCTGTGTGTTTTGTGCGTGTGTCTGTATGCCTATGTGTGTCTGTGTGTGTCTCTCTTATCTCTGCCAGAAGTTCTTGTCTGTAGTGCATGTGAATCTGTGTGTTTGTGGTAGTGGGTGTGGGAATTGTGGGGATGTGTGTGTATGTTGTGTGTCTCTGTGTTTGTGTGTGGGAATCGTGTGTGTGTCTGTGTGTCTATATGTGTTATGTGTGTCTAATATGTATGTCTGTGTGTCTGTGTCTGTGTCTGATGCTGTGTATGTGTGAATCTATATTTTTGTCTGTTTGTGTCTGTCTGTGAATGTCTGTGTGTTATCAGTAAATGCCAGTGTTTTTCTAATTCCTTATCTTGCCTTAAAGGATGGAGCATGGTAATAACTTTTCCTGTTATTTCAAGCTTTTTATGTTGCTATTTTGGATGCCATTTACCGTACCCATTTCCAAAAGGAAAACTTGGTCGTTAAAGAAAAATATGGTGAGGAGCATAATGCATTGTTGAGCTACAGCAAGAAAAAAAAAAAATTGCATATTCAAAAACATAAAAAAAATCAAGTTACAATTATGCTTCAGTTCAGTTAGTGGCACATTATGCACGTTGTTCAATATATGAAATCTTTGCCCCACCCCCTCATGATATATTTGAGTTTTGAATGATGTCTACACTTCTTCAAATATCTGTAAGTTTGGATGTTTAAAGCAAAGGAAATAACCATTCGAAAAAATCTTGAACACAGACACGATACAGGACATAGAACAGACAGACACAGACACTACACGCAGATGCGAACACACACAGCCCTATTATAGACACAAACAAAACACACACGAAGCGCCCACTCAGACATAAGAAGATACACACACAGCCTACAGAGACACAGGACACACACACATATTACACAGGAACAAAACCCAGACACACATTACACCGTGGCGAACACACACAGTCACGCTAACACACACAGTCCCACGAACAGAACAGATGCAGACACCACAAACACACAGACATGCACACAGAACATATATAGCCGACAGTTAGACACCAGAACATGGCACACACACAAATATCCTGATACACAGACATACACATAGACAGACACCCACAGACAACACGACACCATTATACACAGACACAGAACACGGGAGAGACAACACACACAAGGACATGTTAGATATACAGACAGATACAAACAGCCACAACAGACACACCAAAACATACAGACACATGAGTACGTTATGATAGGATTGTGTACCGTCAAAAGACACATTATGCAGACGAAATATCCATTTTATTATGTTCTCTTTATTAGTTTGTGAGCATATACATACTTATGCCTACATGTACCTACAGACAATGATATAATATCTTTGAATTTGTGTTAGCTTTAATAGATACAGTTTATATTTAAGTACATAAATAAACAGTCATTGTTTCAAACATGACCCACACAAGGTCATGTCATAGCAACAATTGTGATGATATATGTATATTTCGCCGTAATTTTGTGTTGCTTCTACAGATTGTTTAACTCTTTACATGCTGATTTATTTTGCAGGGGATAATAATGACAATTGTTCTTTTCACATTTTCTTTGAATATCACTTTCCTTTTCGTAGTAATTGAGAATAGTTATTTTTCTATAATATTACTTAATAAGCACACTAGCCATTTTTTTAGTGTCTGCCGCTTCAATTTAATTATTTACGATTTGCTTTCAATTTCATTGTACGAAATTGTGCCACAGGTAGACTCTTTAGCTTGCTAAGGGTTAATAAAAATTGTTTTACAGTTAACTGTTATGTATCTATACACAAAATCTTAAAATGGGTCTGCCTCCTAACTACAGGTATTTCAAATCATGATCACTGCATAATTAAATTACAAATCACACATTACACTATGACCATGTCAGACAGATATGTTTCTCCCTGTTGGACCATTCGCCTAGAAGCTGTGTTGTCAAAGGGTAGTAGTAGTGTAGCAAGTTATCAGGTTTTTAAATCCGTTTAGATAATCCCCGGACTTATTGGGATGCCGGATTCACCTCGCACTCACAGAAATTCACCCTCACCCCCTCCCTCCACTTTACTATTATTCGGCGCCATCCTCATCCCTCAAACACCAGCCCTCCTACTCTCGTCCACCACTTTGTTCTTCCTATAGGTTATTATTAGTGCTGAAGTGGGCCTGCAACTTTGAAAATTATCTCTCACTCAATTGAGGAAGGCTGTTCTTTTGGATTTAAAGAATTAAAAGTATCATTATTCTCTCAACTTACATTTCTTCCCTGTTTTTTTTTCAAAAGTTTGATGTAAGATCTGATCTGTAATACTATTTGTAAATTGGTGCAAACACTTAAATACTAATATTATTATCATAATTATTATTTACAAATTATCTAATAATCTATTATAAAGTATGTATATTCTATCTCACACGTGCACTCATACTAGACCGTCTTTTACAAATGATTGTTAAAGTTGATTAGGCTAACATTGTGGAGCTTCATTTAATAAACATATATCAAACCTTTGATATCTGAACTGACACAGTAGTGTTCATTATGGATCAAACACCCTAGAATACAAACAGTTTGGAAAGTTACACATGCAATGGCAAGTTATGCATGAATAAAAAAACTTTAGGCGAGTTTTAATATCCTAGGTGTAACCACACAGCTAAGTCTGTATGAGGAAATAGTCAACTTACGATTTTCACTTTTTTAAAGCATTAAATAATCATTTTGAAATACAATTTTTCCAGGGCTCATTTTTAGACCTCATCACAAGACACTGGTCAGTATGGCGAATCATTGTGGCTCAGATTGTATTTAGCTGTGGTAAATGTTAGCCAATACGTTTTTTGTACATGGGCTTATCTCTTTACGTACGATTAATTATCACAAAAACAAGCAAAAAGTGACAACAATACTGAGCAGTCTTTGATTACCAAAATTGCATAAGCCTTCGACCTAGTGTGTACATATTTGGTAGGACACATCTGTTGACAGTACTTCGCAACATTGATGTGTTAAATTTCCGATGAGTTAGATAATGGCGTCCAGAATACACAAATCTTCATTTTGGCATAGAGCACATGTTACACAAGCCTCAAAACTAGCAATTCTTATTGATGGTTAACTTTGCACTATATGCTGTGAAGATAATTGGATTTGTCATAAACAGTTTTGTGTTTATTTGACTGTATGCTTTGTACAGCCTCACTAATATGCATGGTTTTTCAGGTTGTGGTTATTTGCATTCATGGACAGTGTTTGGTCAAAAGTTGCGAGATTCAGGGATGATATCTCAAGTTTTTCTTCAATGCAATTGGAACTGTACCTACATGTAATTTCTTTTCCCAGAATCCACATCGGTTTTAGGTACAGTACAGGATTTTCTGTTTATAAAAACAAGGCCTATTCCATAAAAAATCTGAAATTCCAAATTCAAATCACCTGTTTTTTTTGAAAAAAAATATAAAAATTCCATTGGCTGCCAAAAACCTTGTAGTACAAATAAAAAGGTGATCAGTTGCATTTACATAGATCTTAATACAAGTATTATTTGTTTTGTTTCTGTTTTCTTTACTTTTTGTGTCAACTTTTTATTATTCATGTTATGAACTTCTTGATTTTCTCTATCAACAATGGGGAAACATTTTGGAGAACAATAGGGTTTTTCTATGATTTCCCATAAATTTGAAACTCAGTTTCCATTCAATTGGTCATTTTTCAATTTGTTAAGTAATTGTAAGTTTGCTTTTGTGATTTCCACAATTGCCAGAAATATCTCTGTTCCTACACATCTTAAGTTCAGCGATTGAGCACTGAACAATGTTATTTCATCACTACTGCAAACCAAAGGACCTTCACAGAGAAAGCGACATCATTAATGAAATGGCTTTTGCCTCTCATACTTTTAGCTAATTGTTTTCCCAAAATAAGTTTTGACCATCCTTCGTCGTCGTCCACAAACATATAGGGCTTGTTTTTACTCAGAAAACAGTACGGCACTATATACGGCAAGTTGTCGTCTCGGATGTCTTCCAGGCATACCAGGATGACCTTGTCTTAGTCTGGATTTCATTGACATGCCTCCAAGCATATGCGAACCTTTTTGTCATGAACAGCGATTATCAACAGAGTTGCTGTATCAACAGCAAGTGTTTTGTAACTGTTCTTCAATGACTCTGTGCATGACTGGCATCGTCATAATACATGCCAGGTCTGAGATCATCGTCACCGTACACTACAGTGTCCAAGTTCTGCAATGGTTCCTTTCCTTCACTGCTGGTTTCAAGGATTTCGTGACCCACCATTTCGTCGTCATCATGGCAACATGACGTTCAGCTGGTATTCATAGTTCTCGGCATTCTGCAATCTTCTTCAACCTCGTAGTAGCCAAAGAACGGCAAGCTGAGTGAGAAAGAATTTGTATATTCAAGCCAACAAACCACCGTTTTATAATATGCCAATTGGCGGCCGAGAACTCCAATTATTGCATGACGAGAAAGAATTCCAAATGATTAATCCAATATTTGGTCCACAGATATGATCAGGATTAAAGGATAAAATAGGTTTATCTGATGAATGTCTTGGATGGTATTCAGAACAGAGTGTTTGGTTTGGATTCAAGAGGTTAATGTTGCTGACGTTTCTTAACCTCTTTCGAAACCAAAAGCTAGTCACAGTTGCATGTGCTGAAAGGGATTTCTAGATAAGTTCAATATCTATATGTGTTTTGAGTGGGAAGTTTGTTCCAGCAGATATAGTACTGATTTTGTTGATCAGCAAGATACCAAATTCAATTAAATTGTGTAAGTCCTGCAAAAAGCATCTTCTCTATGCTTCGCAGTTTGATTGTTTTCGATGATGAAGTACTCAAGTGAGTTGGAGATCAACAAACATTTCCAGATTGAGGCTGCAATCATCCAAATGACAGGTCCAGAGTTTGGAAATTTGGGTAGGGCAATAACACCCTTGGCATCCATTTGCCATTAGCTTTTTTCCTTTTAATATTGAGTACATTGTATGGGCGTGGAGACCTGAGAAGAGGGATATGTTCTGTTCTTGATCAAATAAATCCAAGTCTGTTAGTTTGGTATGTACTCCATGTACAGTTTCTCTTGCGAGACTTTGTATTTCGTGAACTGATTTAATATGTAAATAATATGTTGTGAGAAGGCGCCTAGATTTAAAATTTGTAGGTTTTTGCAATTGGCTGGAATTAGTCCATTGAATCCAGTCGTGCTTTCTTTCGAAAGCGTCAACTGTTTGTAGTTAATGAGGCTCAGCGGGAAATGGCATCAGAGCTAATGAAATCAATTGGATTTCTGAAACATCAGCGGATGTTACCTTGACTAAAACCAGCAAACATTTTAACTGTCAATCGACTTTAAATCTGAATACTTGAAATATCTAGAAATAAAGAGTGATATGCGTCCAGTGTCAGTGCTACGTTCTGTGTAAATTGGTTGTTGACAAATCGATGGAATAGAATTGATGGCGATACCATCAAATGAAGCAAGACGTTATAAGGATGGTCAGTAAATTTCCATTCAACGTTAATGCCTCAAGTTAATTTGGCATACATGCAAATACCTTTTTTTGTTAGATAGGCAAGTTTGTTATATGCATAAGATCAGATAAGTCAGGTTGATTCAAACACAGAATGCATTCATATGAAATAGTTGCAATTCTGGTTATTGTAATATACAGTCTATGTTAATTGTTCAAATCCCACAAATGCATAAGGTGCGTTTGTGTTAAAAAGTGACACTGAGCGCTTTCATATTTATGATTTTAGGCATAGTTGTGATGACTTGCTGTTTTGATGCGTTGACTGGCAAGAACTTCTCTTGAATCTTTGAATGCAAAGCATCAACTCACTGATCTGAGTCATGCCAATGAAAGCTGATGCCCAAGGTAGATAGGTTATTACCTTCCAAAAAGAATGTCCTACCATTGTCAGACATGAAAAGACTGCATCTAGGTAAAGACTCGAGCTGATTGTTATTCCATATTTCCAGCACAGCTGATTGGTTGCCTGTTTGTAATGGACAAAATCTTTGCTTATCGATTTCAGTGATTCTGTTGTAACTCAAGTGCAATATATATGGGGTATTCCATCGTGTAGAACCCCTGAAAAACTGATATTTTAGTATCAAATTTTTTCCTCATATCGATCTCCCCGGTAATTCGGCGAGAGATTTTTGTAAAGCACTATGAGGAATTCTTCAAACCAGGTTTGTGTATGCCAGCATCACCTTTGCAAAGAAGAGGGCTGTTCCAAAATTAAAGATGGTGAAGAGATTTGAGACATTCCACCTCAATTTTTCAAACACTCAACCTCTTGATGGGGCCAGAATGCTTGCAGCTTTCTATTATGTAGATTCTGTTGGACGATGCAATGAAGTTTTCAAGATCTGTTAAGCTTCTGAATATGAGTCATTGCAGGCCTTTTAGCCTGTTGTCGCACAAGTTGAGGCTGTGGTGACTATTATCAGGGAGGTCTGGGGCCACCTGAGTCGTGAGTTTCGAGCCAGCGGCAGTCTGCCTTCATTCCGAGAACTGATATTAGAGAAAATACATCCCCTCTGATTCTGCATCTTTCTTTCAGTCTTAAGAACTGCAAGACGTCTCAAAAAATTGTTCAAGTAAAAGCGCCCTTCTTTGACAGTTTAAAAATGCTGCTGTGACACATGTTTACGTGAACATCAAGAGGCAAAGTCTTAGCTTTACAAATACTGTTTGTTCTGTTCGTTTTGCTTGTTTTTAATCTCGATGATATCGTTGCTAAACACAAAACAGTGGAATCACAATTAGGTCACTTTTACTGGCGGAAGAGGCATGATGCTATCATTGACTGTAGTAAAAAGTGGACACATTGAGATTTTAACCTTCTCAGGATTAAAACAAGCAGAACTGAAACAGATTACAAACCGGTATTTTGAAAGCTAAGACTATGCCCTTGATGGTGATGGTAGGGCATTGACGTCACAAAATGTTTTCTCAATTTACAAAGATGGGGTGCTTTTGACTTGCCCACAATTATGTTTGAGACACCTGTATATTGTACGTATATTTCTAAATACTTTTGTTCTTTAGGCATTATTCACTTCTTATGCTACTGCCAGCATCAGACAGCCGACACCCAAGGCACATTAACATTTAGATGAATTTGACGACAGTTCACTTTGACAGCGTGTATCAAAAAAAGGTAAACACTTTCGAAAAATATTTTAATACACAGAAATTTCATATTCTAGAAGATTAGTTTTCGTATGGAACATTTTTACTAGGCATCTAAGCTATCTGATGACACAATGTTGGTATTTGAATTTATTTCACGCATGAGTCGAGCACAATCTACTTCTGTACAATCGCGTCAAAATGCCGTTTGGTTGCGCCAGAATGTATTCTTATATTTTCAATGCTTAATGAGCTCATAGACCGGTGCTGCAGGAAGCTCTCAACTGACATGAGCACAAGTTTCGATCCTCAGCCATTGCTGCAGAAAAGAGGTAATAATGCAACTTTGCTGGCCCCAAAAAAGACAAAAAAGAAGCAATGATTCAGTATACGTAATAATAACGCGCAATAGAGACGTGCGATAGCTACGTTATGATGCGCTATACAAGAACGTGTTATTATTATTATTATTATTATACCCCTAAGAAAGAAAGAAAATTGTCATGTTTGCAAGTATGAACTGTGAATTGCGAAAAAATATATATATTTTCTTCCCTTTTAAGGGGTGGGGTGCGGTTGTATCTGAATCAATTTGCTTCATTTTTGGCCTTCATTTTTTTAATCCTCAGCATGCTCAAAGAAGATCTAATATCAATTCTGTGACAAGAAAGACAAAATGACAGCAATGATTTCAGCATACATGTAAACCCCACCCCCACCCCCTAAAAAGAACGAAAAACACATCTTTTTTTTATTCAATTCACAGTTCATCTTGCTACATGACATTTTCTTCTTTTTTAGTGGAGTGTAATTCTGAATCATTGCTTTAATTTTTTGTCTTTTTTTGTCACAAAGTTGATTTTACCTCTTCCCTGAGGCATGCTCTTGAGTATTGCAAATACTCTGTGCACATCAGTTGATGAGCTTCTGCAGCGGCACCCGTCTGTGAGGCATGTAAACATTGACTATAAGAACACAATTCTGTGTGCAAATGGACATTTTTGGCCGATTGCCACAAAAGCAGGTTGTGCTCACTCGATTGGCGTGAAATTTACCTTTCATACCAACAGTGTTATCAGATAGGGCTAAGGTCAAGGTAAAATATTCATTATCAAAAAATTATCTCAAAATCACGCAAAAAATATTTGTTAATAATTTGTTTTCTAAGTGTCTACTTTTTTGTTGACACACACTGTATAACTATGCAAGCATCGTGCCTTAGAGGTTTTCACGTTTTTTTCCTGGCTCACAATAGATAATTGCTTCCCTTTAACAGCGCAAGCTTTGTATTCTTTCAGTTTCAGTTTTACAATGAAAGCAAATTGATATTGTCACGATGCAGCTCGCAATGCTGGTTCCCACACATTCGAAAATTAGGATTGTATATATATTCCTATTTTGCTTACATGCTCAAATTATATTGTTTGTTTTAGGTCCTGGGGAGAGCAGGAATTCTTATCTATAGTTATATTGTACTAGTAAGTGCTAGTTTAGTAGTAGTAAGTAGTAGTATAGTAAAATATTTAGAAGTAGTTGGTAGTTGTACTTTAATTAGTAGTAAGAGTACTATATACAGTAGTAAATATTAGTTCTAGTAGTATGGTACTGTAGTAGTTTAGTAGTTTATTGTAGTAGTAGTAGAGTAGTCAGTAGTAGTAGCTAGTAGGTAGAAATAGCTAGCGCCATAGTATAGACAGTGTAGTAATTTGTGTTTTAATCTGATAGGACTTGTGCCATGCGAATGTAGAGGAATTCCAAAAGAGGTGTATTTCTGAAAATCTGTTATAAAACAG
>JZLH01S0465967.1:101292-108792 GCA_001188425.1 Eucidaris tribuloides | reverse complement strand
TGAGAAATTGCTGGACAACACGTATCTTAATGTGAGGAATAATTGTTCTATCACATAGTGTTGATTCCCACATCCCTTATTTACAATGAAGTTTCGAAGTTGTCGTTTAGATGTGTGCAACCCTGGTGACAGCGAAAGGAAGTATAGCGCCACCACTTGTCAAGACCATGATAGCGGTCAATAACTCCGAAACCCCTAGGCGTAAATCCTAATTCTGCCTCGCGCAATTCAAACCATCAAAGTAACTCAATTTTTTGTTTTAACCAAAGGCTGAAATTTTATGTGAAAATAGTAATGTAGAAATCTGTATTACTGTGAAACAAGTGGGCAATGTATTCTCAACGGCCAAAGGACAATATGATAATAGGAAATTATATAATTCTAACTCGATTCCAAGTAAATCTATTGAACTCTTGTTCATATTTTATTTGCGTGCATGTAAGTATTCGATAAAGATTTTTATTCAGTTATTACTACTATACTACTACTTTTACTACTTTATTGGGGGGGGGGGGTTGTGGTGAAGTTTATTGTGATATGAGTGGAAACTGAGATGAACGTTTTCATTGTATATTACAGAGGCCAGTGGAGGCCGGCTGGTAAAGAAATTCCTTGAAATCACAAACAAACAGTCACACAACGAAAGCGGTAGTATTTGAATGCATCTTTCTCTGAGCTGTATCTTCTTCGATTTTGGGGTAACGATCATTTCTATGGAACCAATCAGAAAGCACGCGTGGCGGCCTCGAGCTGACGTGAAATGACCTCGCACGTGCGTGTTAATCGCTTTGTATGCACTTTTTGAATAAAAAAGCTCCTTTCCTTGTAGCTGTTTCGGTTTTCTTGTTCCAATGGAGCAAGTAAGCTAAGACGTAACATTAAAGATTGTGCCAGGGATTTGCAAGTCCATTACTTCCCTTCAGTAAGTTCATTATCAGTACCAAACGGTAGTTTAGTACTTACAAATGGTGTGTTGAAAGTTTGAGATCCATACGTCATGAATTTGTTGTTTTATAAGTAAAACTAATAACGACATGTTTCCAGAATGTCGTTCTTTCCGTGTGTTTAAATTTTGCTCAAATTATGAATCGCGGTTATGTGTACCGTCGCAAGACCAGCGGAGCGCACTGATTGGTTAAACGGCTAACCTCCGCGCGACCTTCGGCTAACGGCTGAATTTTGGAACGGCACGTGCACGTTTGACGTCACGGAGTTTTTGAAAAGGCTTCTGAGTCTTTTGAAAAAGGATGAAGTTTAACCGTCCAGATTTTCAACAAAGCTCAATATTTTACCCCAAGTCTCTATGAGAGGTGTTTATTTATATCAACCTTCACATTGGATTTGATTTCAGCTGATTTCATTCATTTAGATGTTTTTTGACGTGCAAATGAATAACCCGATCGTTAACATCAACATACTAATACATACGGCCTTGCTAAGGGTAAGTGCCACACAGCACTCCCTATAGGGTTCTTTTTAATCACCATGTACCATAATTCTCACAATTCTTACAATGTTAAAACATTTCTTAACTTATTCCTGTTACCTGGTGGCTCCCTCTCCCTTTAAGTACAATGTGTAAAAGAGCAAGCATGTAGAATTATGTATTTTTAAAGGAAGATGTAGCCAGCGACTAACAGGTTGTGAGAATTTTTGTACATGGTAATGAAGAAAGCATAAAACAACGGGTACTGTGTGGAACTTACCCTCAGCAAGGCCCTATCAATAAGTAAATTTCTGTTAATTTTACATCTTTGCAAAATTTCTGCATAGAAGAAAATCGCTGTAACAGCTACAGAGGGAAGGAGCTTATTGATTCAAAAAGTCGTGCGGCATACATCGGTCACGTCAGGTCAGCTCAAGGCCAGTGAACATGCGATCTGGTTGGTTGGGAAGATCTGACACTTACCTCAAAATCTTTCTTAATGTGTTCGTGTTAGTTGCCGGCTACATCTTTCTTTAAGCCAGGGCCCTGGGAACGTGTTTGTGCACGAGGGTCCAATCAGAAACCTGAGCCCATCTTAAAGTGTAAATCAATTATATAGAGAGATAAAAAAGCTAGGTATGTCCCAAACAGGTTGTTGTACGGCACTCTCGCCTCAGTGCGGCCTCACGACCTGCATGATGCTGGTATCAGCGACCTTTTCACCTATGCCGCCTTTGCTATAGGATGTCCATGACATGATGTACATGTAGTTGTATGTGTTTACAATGACATCGCATGCCCCCAGACAACATGAAATGTCACTGAATCCTAATTCTACTAATCATTCACCCCAACGATTTCCAGCCGTGTCCCCAGCATTACGGGAAAGCGTTTTTGTCTACATTAATGATTTCTCCCGCACGTCGCTTCCGGTACGACATTCATCATTCTCTCGTGTGATGTGTAAATCGGGTTTAATGAATTCCGCGGACTTGGCGGGATAGCGGATTTCATCGCGTAAGACGCGTTCAGAGCCTAAATGTTGTCAAATCCGTCGGTTGACACTCCGTGGGACATTTTGTTTCTCACAAATGGCAACCGGCCGTATGCCATTCAAAAAAACCCCCACTTTATTGAACATAAGATACCAAAGTTTAAGTTATATTTACTTCTACCCAATGAAAGTTACGATTTGTATTGTAATCTCGCAATTTGAACAAAAAGTGTAAAATGCGTAAGACGCGTCCAGAGCTTAATGTTTTCAAATCCGTCGGTCGATACTCCGTAGGGCAGTTTGCTTCTCTCAAATGTCAACCAGTCGTTTGCCGTTAAAAAAAAAACAGTTTATTGATCATAAGATACCAAAGTTTAAGTTATATTTACCTTCACCCAATGAAAGTTACGATTTGTTTTATAATCTCGCAATTTGAACAAAAAGTGTAAAATGAAAACCGATTTTACAGGGGCGTAAAGATCAGCGATCGAAGCAGATAAATTGTTAGCCCCGACAGTAATAAACATAGACCAGGGGCGGCGGAACCGGGGGGGGGGGGGGGCAGGGGGGGCACTTGCCCCCCAAACTTCCGATGGGCAAAAATGCCCTTTTTTCTGAGTGACATGTACCCTTTTTTTTGAAGGGTACACCTTGTTTTAAACGACGTATTTTCGTCCTCTAAGATGATTTTCCTTTATTTATTATCTATTATGTATTATAATATATGTTTTTCTTTTCTTTTTCAATTATTATTTTTTTTTGCCCCTGACGGGGCACGTCATACAGTACAGAGAAGACATAGTTGGGTAACTTGTTCAAACAAAGGCGCCCATTTTGCTGCCAAAGGGCATCTAGTGGCCTCTCATCTTAGTGCCCTAATGCATGGGTAGCAAAAATTAGGCCCTCTCTGCACTGTTTGCCCACTAACCCATTACATTTGAGGCTTTTCTAAATCTAATTTGGCCCTCTAATTTGCGTTTGTACCCAGACTGAGTGAGGTGAAACTTGTTTTTAATATACGTATTTTTCTCTTGGTTGACAGTGATTTTATTGCATGTATTCCTGATTTATTTTATGGTATTTTCGCCCCTCTGGGGGCACATTGTAGAGTAAGAAAATAAGTGGGTACATTGTTCAACAAGTGACACATTATGTGCCTACAAGGGGCATTTCACATCTCTATAGTGCTCACAGGGTGCAAATTGGGGCACTCTCCATCTCTTTTCTTGATGACATTGCCCGATTTTGATGTACTCTTCAAGCGACAAAAAGTGTCTTTCGTGAGCAGAGGCGTCGATCCTGGGGAAAGGGCGGGGGGCTATCGCCCCACCAATGACATTTTTTGGGGCGAACATGTCGATTTGCCTCCCCCTCCCGCATAATTTTGACAAGTTGAAAATTAATAATATGCAATGCAAAAATATGTTTTAGAAAGCATTGGAAAGCACTATAAAACCATTAAACATGACATAAAAATACTATTAAACATACAAAATTGTCATTTTTTCGGCGCGCTTCGCGCGCAAAATGTCTGTATTACAATTCTCGCCCGAAGCGCGCCGAAAATTGTGGATATTTTCACTTTTCCCCCCTTCCCATCCCAAACATGGATCAACCCCTGTTCGTGAGGGAATTCTTCTCTCGTCTTCTTCAGTAAAGAAATCGTTTTACAAGAGGAGAATGCCCCTTTTCTGCAACAGAATTTTGCGTGACGTGACTATATTCTGTGCTCATGACTGCTATAATTTATGAAGCATAATGATATATTTTATCCCCTATCGTGCAGATGGCAGGGGTGCTTGGTAGCATAAAAGATGAGACATGCATATGCCATAGTGCTCAGATTCACACTTCATTAAATAACACGATTAGGCCTATTTGCTTTCTATTCATTTTATTATGTTTGCCTAAATTTATTGCAAAAAACACAAAAAATGCAAAAAATGGAACATTATGTAAGAACTATGAACCCGATAAGATGAAAGTTTTATGATGAAGGATTTTATTTTGTCCCTAAACCGCTGTTTGCTGCTCTCACTCGCCGCGGAATCAGCCTGTACACTCCAAACTTGCAATGTGTCAAAACAGAAATTAATACATGTATGAAATGATCCATTGGAACATTTTACAGGCCGGGAAAGTCTATTCATGTTCTTCATAACCAAACTATGTGGTTGTCATCATCATTTTTTCCCTCCAAAAAGTGTTTGCTCACTGTTTATGGATTTAATTGATCTAGCATGATGCATGATGTTCTTCATCTTTTTGAAACTCTATAGGCCTACTAAATCATATTTGTAGCGCCAGAGTAGACCACAAAGCGAGTTTTGCAACTTCAAATTTCCAAAATTTCCAAATTCCAATTACATACATCATATTATAATAATTGGAAAAAAAATAAAAAAGGGGGTTGCTCAAGTTACATTACAGCAAAAACACACATCAACTTCAAGCAAAAACTTAATTTGATGGTGAAAATTTCTGCATACCCCCAATGCCCTGTTTAACATAAAAGTGCCCCTTTTTGGCTTTGCCCCCCCCCCCAACCGAAAATACGTTCCGCCGCCCCTGACATAGACTGTGGTAATGTCAGGGAATTGATTCAACAGAAAAAAACATGAATATCTCGATTGTCTCTTGTAACAATTATTGGACAGTTGTGACAAAATTTGATCGCGGTATAACAAATGAGAAATAAAATAAAAGTTGGGTATCACCAATTGTTTCTAGACGAAACAGTAAAGATGCAGTTGGGCTAAAATAAAAAAAAAATCACTGAACCAACATATAAATATAATCAGAAAGAAGAGAAGTAAAAACACTTGTCGACATATGAGAACACGCTTATCCCCAAGCGATGCTTAAATCGCCAGTCCCATGTGCTGTGTTAATTTTATTTCACATCTCTCGAGAAAGCGCTAATTTGCTCACCTCTATTATGCTTTCCTACAGGCACTACTTCATACAACGGAGAGTATGATTCCCGTAAGCTTGCGAAATATATGCTCCTTTTATCGTAAATTTCGGCAATAAACGCGTACTCTGACCATTGTTACAGACACGGAACCGTAACATTTAAACCTGACTGCAGGCCTACAATAAGCGCAGAATGTGGTACAAGGAAAATAGATTGGTACACCAACTTTTCCAACTAAAGAAGAGTTTGAACTGTCGGACTGGCTATGTTTTTGTAATGTGTGTTCTCCCGAGATCAATGAGAATGGGTTCAGATCTATCAATTCCACAAGTCAGAGTTTTTTCACCGAAATAAAATACCACTCCTAAGCCCTACGAACTCTACCTTGTTGTTTTATGTCCCCTTGCATAACTACCGGCCTCATTTCAAATTATATCATTGCGTAAACGACCCATTTTCCCATGATGTCCCATTTTCAATGAGATAACTACACTAACGCCCTAGGCTGGTAATAATGTTTGGACAGTTATAATAGTTCTCAATCACCAAGGGCAAGGCCGCAGCTGGTAGTCACGAAGTAGGAAATGAATTATCATTCGCGATTATCATGAGAATTGGTACCGATATTTGAGAAGTGGAACTTTACAACGTGAAAAACAAACTCAACCCTGGTATTGATTGAACAAGTGCATTTCATTTGCGATGTAACTATAAAGCTGAAGCTGCTGATTTAAGCCAGTTAATGGTTTTAATTTGATTATTTAGCCCTAATTTCTACAAGCCTAGGGTTGATGTGATTTTGGGAAAATTATTGCGACAGGTCTTAATAAAGTGGGTGGTTATAGCTTGAATCAGCACCTGTAGACATTCGCTTACGACTGTACCCTCCCTGATCATCGGACCATATCACGCCTGCACAGGTGTGCACCGCCTCCACTCCCTGGGGAGTATTCCCAGCCCTGCTGCCACTAAGGTGCTCAAGCCAATTTGCATCCAACACGATTTCTTGTCCACTCAGGTACACATTAAATGTTGTACCCTAGGTAGAGAGAGAAGTAGTGCAGATGAAGTGTCTTACCCAAGGACACAGACGCCGCGAAGGGATTCAAACCGAGGACCTGTCAATCGAGAAACCACTGTCTCGACCACTAAGCCAAGACGCGTCCACATACACATGGGGTCATTTCGAATGTTATCTGTTGTAATGCAGGGGTTACAAATGAACAAATCATTTAAATTTCGTTCATCGATTCAATCAAAACTAGCTAGATGAATTTTATACAACGGAAGGAAGCCAAACGGAAATAAAACACATTGCTCATATGTTGATTCATGTTTTTTTGAGCATTTTATATATTATTTTTTTATTATATTATATCATTTCATATCATCATTCAATCATCATCATCATCATCATCATATCATCATCTTCTATCATCTATTGCCGTGACCCCTCATGGACAGGGGTTGCGGCTATACACCTCCATCAAATTTGTACGTAATCCTTTCGCTGCCTGTAAAGAACACAGTGTGAAACACATTATGTGAAAACAGTACACAGTGTGACAATCGATTGTGAACATATGTGAATCTTATCACATTCGCAGTGTTCTAATTCAGCAGCGTTTTAATCATTGTGAATCATCAATTCGACAGTGTGGACAGAACATCACTCTGGACCAGGACACTCTGTGAAAACCTCACCATCAGTGTGAAATCATGTTCACCTGTTATTCGGGCGTTCTCCACATAAACCGACTATGGAAAAACTGTGGGACACTGTGTTTCATTCCATCGCAGAGGTTGACTCAACTTTTCATAACTAGTCCTTGCTCATTTCTTAAAGGTTAGTGACATTGATTTCGAACGACATTGAAAAGAAACACAAAACCAAATGAGTGAAAATATATACCAACTATACACCAGCTTGGAGTGGATCTCCCAGCTGGAAGGAATTTGCCTCAAATTTGTTTTTAGCCTACAGGCCCCGTCTACATCGGAATACTAAGTAGGACACACGGGCGCACGATAAAAATAGGGACTTCATATAGAACCACAATGCAGGTTGCCTGTCACGAGTTATATTGACATTAGTTATTTTTTAGAATGAGTCAACGTTGACTACAAAGATTTTTCACAGGAGAATTATTCTCTTCTTTTTTT
>JZLH01S0465967.1:80577-94816 GCA_001188425.1 Eucidaris tribuloides | reverse complement strand
GTACCGATATGTGTATGCAAATATATGTTTCTATATGGGTGTAGGTAAATTCAGTCCATGCGGATTATAATAATGATAATAATATTTTTTATTTACCCAGGGTAGCCACTTCAGTCATATAGACTGATCTTCCAGTGGGCCCTGCATAACATAAATGCTATTATTACCCTTCTCTGTTCTAGAATGCCGAGCGCCTGGCTAGAAAGCAGAAAGTACCATTTTTAAAAAGTCTTTGGTATGACCCGGTTTGGGCTCGTACCCACGACCTTCCATTTGTGAGGCGGACGCTCTATCCATTCGGCCATCACACCGGTGTTTGGACTTATCATGTTAACCTATATGAATCATAAATTCAAGTTTGCATTAAGAAGCGTCACTTTAAATACCGTCAAACTAACGCAAAGCCATAGGGGATGTTCCAATACCAAGACATAGACAAAACATACATGTATACACACAACATCACAACACACACACACACTCACACACACACACACAACACAGTTTCTGTGTTACATTGTATGCTATTCTGTATTGTTAGTACATGGTGTTGCTTGCGTACATTGTGTGCCTATAACGATACATTATGCCAAAATAGATCTTTTTACATTTACATCATGCATTCCCCATATACTCAACATGAAATATCAACCACACCAGTAGCTATCACATTACCAATATCTTCAAAGTTAAATGGCTATTATGTTTGAAGTGTTCAAATTCCATCGTACAAAATCCATTTAGTGTTAGTTCACGCCCTGACGTAAATCCTTTTATATATACACGAAACATTTGAAACGGTAATATCGGGTATATTATATTTCCCTCATGATATGCTGCTTGAAATGTGTGAAGGATGCGTCGGGGAATTTGCCGCTACGTGATCGTAATAATTGGAGAAGGAAACTATAGATACTCAGTTCACAACATCCGATAGCAGATTTGAGCAGTCAAAGTAATTACGAGACAAAGTCGATTCTATTTGTAAAACTTACATCATATTTCGTTTTCATTTCACTGTATTGAAATCTTGATTGTCTTTGTCGGTTAAAAATTGCAACTCGTCAAAAATACTTAATCTTGTTTAGCTTAGCTTAGACCTCTTGTTGTCTTCAATTATGCTACACATGCATTTTTTAACTCTAAAGCGTACCTATAAATTACAAACGGTGCTTTCCATCTGATTCAATATTCAATTTTTGTTTTCATTAATTTCAACACTAAAATAGTAAATACATGTATTTATTAATATTCATATGTAAGAATTAACGCAAAAACCAATTTACTGCATGCTACCGTATCCACCCTATTTTAATCGTGAACATATTAATGTGTGTATGTTATTCATGTCATTGATTGATTGTTCATTTTTAGTGTGCTGTAAATTTTGCATTGCATTTCTTGAAAATATGGAATCAGACTGAAATAAACTTCAAATGAATTAGATGAAGCAGGAACACCATAATGCGAGGAGGCGACACCCTTTTTTTGATTGGAATTTTTCTCTCTTCAAATATTTTTTGCGGCATATTGATACGACACTTTGCAGATTAGAGGGAAAACACAGAATGACAAAAGCTTGTATTTAATGTAACATTATTTTTGTATTTATTTGTCTTTTCCTGTGATTTGTTTTCGATAATAGACAAGTTGTTATTAATTACACAAATTCATTCATATGTCTATATCTCACTTAAACTTTTTATCGTTGATTAATAGTCCTGTTTTGAATTCCAATGATGAAAATCCACGTCATTTTTTCTAAGAATATTTTAGTGGTAAAATAGGGTGTGGATGTGTGTGGTGGTCTTGGTGGTAATGGTTTGTGTGTGCGTATGTGTCTGTGAGAGTGTGTGTGTATGTGTGTGTGTGTGTGTGTGTGTGTGTGTGTTGTGTGTGTGTGTGTGCTTGTGGGCATGTGTGCGAATGGTGGTGTGTCTGTGTATGTGTTGTGTGTATGTCTGTATGTGTGTGTTTTTGTACGTAGGTATATAAATACTGGTTTAAGTCACAGCAAGAGTAGCATTCATTGACCTTTAACGCCAAGATATTATACCTGAAAGGGAGAAAAAAAATCGTTACCATCACCTGTCCGTACTCGTGAAAAGTTTGATGTAGTAGAAATATATGAATTAACTCCTCCCTTGTTCTTCCGTTGTTTTAATCCATTCAGGCAAGGATTCTACCTCTGTTCCGAGCTGTTCACGCTGGAAAATAACCTGCTCACCCCACATGAAATCGAAGCGGACCGGTGCTGAGCAGCATTCAACCTCAAATACAAGAGATGTACGCCAAGAAGTAAACCAATTCGCTCCGGGTCACACAGAATTCACGATGGCCTAATGGTTTTGGCCTTCTCATAACGAAGCTATGAAATGTACATTGACAACTTTTCCGATTCGTGAACGTCGAGAATTGGGTTATTACTGATGACGTCACATTCTGCTTACGGTCAATCCCTTATGGAACAAACAGGTGAAAACACAGTGTGGTCACAGTGTGCTGGACCCAGTGTGGACACAGTATGGACCCAGTATGGACACAGTGTGGACACAGTGTGAATGTCCCAAATTCACTTAGTAACTCTGGGGGAAATGTGAAATTGCGACATTTTCGCATAGTCCCCACAGTGTTTACATGAGGATGTACCGTGTCCATGCGTACGGAAAAAAGTATGTGAGTAAATTACGAAATTTTATCAAGTTTAACTGATCGTGAGGCGTTTGGTACATAATATGCACACTTAACCCTGGAACAGCTTCATTAAGTGGAAAATTTCTGTTAATCATACATCTCGTCTGACACACGTAGACACTGGGTAAGTCAGCGGGAAACGTTTAGTGCAGGGGAGGGGCTTATTCATTAAAAGTATGCATACATTATGACGTCAGATACGTCGGCACGATAGTCCTGCACACTGACCTCCAGTCAATGGTATGCAAATATACTGGCGCAGTGCGCACGGGTAATACTTGGTCATTTGCCTTGTAATTGATTAGCATGTAATGGTTACTTTAAAAACAAGATATATATTGGAATTCGGGACATTTCAAGAAGTACATGAATTTCATCATTTCCAACATGCATCTGACGATGTATGGTGTAATTCTTAATACCGTTCCTTCGTTATTATGTGATAACATGAAAAAGTCGTTCTTTATTTGATGAAATATACTGTATTCATTCTGAGTACACCGATGTTTCTTCTCTCTACCACTGTGGGACGATCAGCAGATCTAGCAACATTGTGTCCCGAGTCAGAAAAATGATATATATATTTTGTCCAAATTTCGAGGGCGTATGCATTATTTTACATGTCTTTCAGTGTATGTACATATTTATGAAATCGCATTAAAGACGTATTTCAAACTCACATGACATACATCTTATATCTGAGTAATGTATGATGTCACGTCTGACAACCTTTACGCAGAAACCCATGGTTATAAACTTTCATCTTCGGCTTTTTATTTAACCATTTTGTTTTTCAAATTGTCATAACATTTATTTACGTGTATTGGGTTTTAACTGATGTATCATATACGGGTGTCGGGATATTTAGAATTATTAATTATTGTCAACACTTACTGAGTAGATATAATTTTGTTTCCATGGTGTATATACTACAATATTTTGAAATTATGTTATGTCTTTTTTACTCGATTTTTATTTTCAAAATGAAGGTAACGAAAACGAAAATGCCTGCGTATACTTAATAAAATAATTGTTAATTGATGTCTGTTTTCAATGAATTACAAAGTATTGTGAAACAAGCAGTACCAAATATCAGAATCAATATGATTTATAAAACAGTGAAATCATCGTATAATAATCCCCAGTGATGTAAACAGGCTGGCGCATAGTCGCCTTGCGGCGTAATTGACTGTAAATATGTGTATCTTTTCAATATTTAATGCTGCGATACTGAAAAATTAAAGTATGATTATGCACCTAAGAGTAATAGAACAATCGTTATGTTAGAAAAATACTATCAACATCATGTTTGTTGTTCAGGAGAAAATGTTAGTATCATGTACAATTTGAAGTAAAATTGTAAAATGTAATATTGGCAATTTCATGTACAATTTTCTATTCAATGCCTACGATGATTATTTGAGATACCATGTTTTTTAAGTGATACCATATTCAGAGGTGGATGATTTTCAAGGGAAAATATGGCTGCTGGCAAAAATAAAATAGTTCATACCTTCTTTTTGATTATATTTCGATATGATTGTACATGTAGTATGATTGTAATTTATCTTGTCTTCCAAAACCAGGGCTATTCCTCGTTTTATACATGTACATTATATCATTTTCTGCTATGAAGTAAATCCCATGAAAAAATGGAATAAGCGTATTTTCAAGGTATCAAGCACCGATGTAGCAATAAGAATGAAAACACTGCTATGATAGATATAATTGTTAATGTCTTGCTTTTTGCATTTGTTCCGTTCAATTACGTTTAGTTCTCTGTAATTGATAACTTAGAAGGAGAATAAATGTTACCCTTATACTCCTTCGTATCAAAACACAATTAATAAATCAATCTACATGAAAAATGTGATCCATTTATCCCGTGTAAAACTAATATCCAAACTTGATCTGTAAGAGATTAATTTACATATCGCAGATGTATCGCTTTGTGTTATGTATAATGTGTGTGTAGTTATAGCAGTAATCAAAGGGGAATTGGCTGGGGCCATATTCCCACAACCCCGTTGATTGGCAAGTAAAAAAATTTAAGGTTAAAAGAAGAAGAAACAAAAACGGGTCCACTGGAAGCTTGGTAATAGCCAAACATAAGATACGACATACAGTACCTCTATCCCAAGTTCCGTCGATGACACGCCAAAGTATATCATTTTTTGCCATTCTATCGCAAAACGCATTTTGTAGCTAGCATCAAATACTAGCTACGCCATTTTGTTTTTGTTTGATAATTTAGTTTAATGGGTTCCCCTTGGTTTTTTTATCAGTAATTTTAAGTGTTACCGAAATACATTGACTGAATTCATATTTATACATTGTATAAAATGGTAAATAGCCAACTTTATTTTTTGGAAGTTGATATGTTTTTTTTAAAAAGAATCATATACCAAAAACAACACTATCTCAAACTGTCATGTTTGTGTTTTTATACAGTTGTTTCGTGTTGTTGTTTTCATTTGACAATACAGAAAACGAGATAGAAACCTGAAATATCTTAACCCTTTTTCGGTGGTTTCGAGGTAATTCAGGAAATCCGGGAATATCATACCTTTCTGAGAATTTTATGAGCGACTCGTACCAACATTTGTACGTATGGACAGGGGTAGCGCCAGGGTGAAATCATTGGAGGCAACGGGAACTATACGGCCAAACAAACAACGCAAAAACTTAATAAAAAAGAGAATCTTCTCAGGTCTGTCAGAAACCAGTTTTACGGCCAAACAGTGATGCGAGAAGCAAGCAAGCAAGCAAGCAAGCAAAAACAACAACAACAAACAAGGGGGAGGGGGCTTCTCATGTTCGCTGGAAACCAGTTTCACGGGCAAACAGTAATGCGAAAAGCAAACAAGCAAGCAAACAAAACTCTTAAAAATTCCGGGTCAGTCTGACTCGGAGAAAGGATCCGTTGGGGGCACAACCGGAAAAGGGTCAGGTTTAACCACATTCAGGGTCAAGTTTGATCAAAATCCAAGTCAGTTTGACTCATATTTTGGTCAATCTTGACCCGAAATTTGGTTTAAAATTATCCTTTTCCGGGTGTGCCCTCAACGGATTTCTTTTACGAGTCAGTCTGACCCGGGATTTTTAAGAGTGAAGCAATCAAGCAAGCAAAAACAACAACAAACAAACAAACCCAAGGTGTGTTGGGGGGGGGGGAACCTCGTCAGGTTCGCCAGGAATTTCAAGTTTCATGGCCAAATCATCTCGTTTACGAAGATCCAACACCAAACAGTCAAAATTTGTTGGGGGGGGGGGGGGTTCTTATAGGGGGGGGGGGCGCCATGCCCCCTGTGGCGCCGACCCTGCGTATTGGTGTACGGGTTAAAGATTCTTGAAATAAAAAATAAGTGTATTGCCTACCCAGAGAGAAAGAAAAAGGCGTAGTGTGGGCAGTCTTTCCCGATTTAGTTCGAGAATTTAATCATCGAATTCCATTCGTAAATGGCTCACGGAAACTCAATCCAATTCAAGCAGTGTAACGCAAGATATTGTCGGCTGCTGACTTTCAATCAAACGTATCTTGTAGACTTTATTTACGACATTTTTTTTCCAGTCAGAGGGAGAACGTCTTTCATTCGAACAACATCCCACGGGATTTTCTTGAATACTTTCCGACGACAATTTGCCGTTTGAAAGTGTGGATGAGACAATGAAAATCCCTTGCGTAAATATTATGTTATTCCACAGTAACACCTCCATTTACATCAATACATCGATCTAAAAGTGGTAAAGTACATAATCTTACATTAGAAAATAAGATATGAGAATATATGTTTTTTTTTTTGGTAGACTACATCATTGACTCACGATGATTGAGAGAAACCACCCCCCCCCCAAAAAAAATAAAAAAATCTATGAATGATGCTGGTTGCAAATTCATACCCTAAATTACTCACACTTTTTGGTTTTTATAATATTTTGTTACAATCCAAATTTTCGTACTGTTTACTGAATCTTATCAGTCTTCAGAGAGACTGTGGGAAGAATATTTTGTTAACTTGTATTTTTCATGAGTACAATGCAGATATTTAACAACTATAAATTCAATTTGAATGAACATTGATTGTAATTTTAAATTTTGATGCATAATAATAATCAATATATTTTAGAAACTATGTTTTTACGGCGTTATTTATTCAACTGTTTCGTTTATATTTAACCATGTTTGTGTGTGTATGTGTGTGTGTGTGTGTGTGTGTGTGTGTGTGTGTGTGTGTGTGTGTGTGTGTGTGTGTGTGTGTGTGTGTGTGTGTGTGCTTATGACCAATACAATGAACTGTATAAACTAAGTTTTTGCAGATGTTGGCGTATGTTCATATTATGAAAATGTTTAAATTTCGAGAAAAAATTGCTATATTTCGAATTTTTAGTAACTTTTGAATTAAAGTTATAGATTTATTCGGTTTAGCAAACAGAATTAAAAGAAATATCTAACACATCAAATTCAGGTCAAAGTCCTTGCAGTCGTTACCTCTCTACAACAGAACTATATGCTTATTATTATTATTATTAACATTATTATCATTATCATCATTATTATTAGTTATAATTATTATTATTTTATGTTTTTATTATTACTATCATTATTATAATTATTATAATTATTATTATTACAACATTATATAACAACCATTGTTAAGCCACTATAGGGCGAATCATGGCGTGGGGTTTATTCTATCACCAATAGGAACGTTAAGTGCGAAAAAAGTGTGCGTTGAGGGAGTCGATAGAGTATGCGGCGAACAACAAGAATTTAATTCCCCTAATGGCTCCAGTGTTTCCAAGCGTGAAGGAAAGTAACCAATGTTGCAGGAGTGTACTTCTTGAAGGTTTGTCCTTCATATTTATTGATCTCTTACCTAGTTTCATTTAATGCCATGAACTTATTAAAAGGCCAGTGATATGAATTGGAGAAGTCCTCAGCTGGATCAAAATGCCTCTCTAGCACAATCAAGTACGCTGTTTTGGAGGTTTAGACACACTGCTATTTAAATTTTATGGCCCAAATATTTATTACTTTTAAAAGCTATCACCACCAAGCACACAACGTGACAGGGTGAAATGTGTTGTGTAGGTTTGTCATGGATAAATTTCTATCAGGGCACCATAAATATAACACTGCGCTAAGAATGAACACTTGTTTTTCTCCACAAAGTAATCAAATTTCAAGACAAATTCCTTCCACCCGGGGATACACTCCATCTATGTATAGACTGGTATATCTTTGAACGCAATTTAAGTTCTAGAGGTAGGTTTTTATATTCGTCCCAAATTATGTCACTACCTTTAAGGTAAATGACATGAATGCGGGGTTAGTCCTCAACTTGGGCTGAAACTACTCTAGAATCCAAGTAAACTATTGCAAGCGATTCCCCTGTGAAAATCTGTAGTCAAACGTTGACCCATTCTAAAATAACATAAATGTCCAATATCACTCTAGCATCAGGAAACCTGCTGTGTGGCTCCTCTCTATGGCTTATTTTTATCGTCCGCGAGGAAAAAATTGGAGTACTCACCTAATGTTTATGCTTGATTCTCCTTAAAATGCTCTTAATTGCCAAAGTCGCAGATCTGCACAAATTAATACACACAAAGTCCATAGAGGTTCTCAGTCTCTGGCATGTTACGAGTAAGTAAACAATTACCGACAAATCCTCCTCCAGAGCTGGGAGATCACTCCTTCCTGCTAGAAAGTCGTATAGTTGGTAATACATTTCAACTCATTTGGTTCTTGAGGCATTTTCAAGTGTTCCCAATCATGTCACTCAACTTTAATACGCAAGAATTATGATTCTTATTTGTCAAAACATTTGTTGTTTTTTCAACTGTGGTGACAACTGAGCAATTTTTGGGGTGTATCGTCAAGTTCAAACAGCTGAGCTTTCTGTCACATGCCACTATAGATAGAAACGTGCTGTGTACAAACATTGTGAAGTATACTCTTCATAACAAGCTACAAATGGGGCATCTGGCAATTCATTCACAGCGTTCATATATTTGCATCAGCAGAGGCATTGTCCTTCGCGGTGCAATTGAACAAGACTTGGAGCAGTGAAATTTGGCCATAAAGCACATTAAGTAGTCGTTAATCGGCCCTCCAAGGTTGTTATAACACAATGCTTAGGCAGTCGAGGCCATTTCGCAAAGATTTGTCCTTGTCACCATGTATGAACATGGTAGTAATTTCCTAGAAACTTTAAAACGAGTGTTTGTGATGACAGTTCGTGATACTCTGTCATTTAAAGAAAAATATGGGAGACGGTAGAGTTAGTAGTAAGTAGCTATAGATAGTAGCAGTAGAAAGTTAGTAGTAGTAGTAGTAGTAGTAGTAGTAATTGTAATAGTAGTATGGGAGTATTAATTATTAGTAATTAATAGTAGTAGTAGTACAGTAGTAGTAAACTTGTAATAGTAGCAGCTAGTTAGAAGTAGTAAGTCAGGTAGTAGTGTTAGCAGTAGAAGGCAGTAGTAGTAGTAGTTAGTTACAGTAGTTAGTAGTAGCACAGTACTAGTAGTAGTAGTAGTCCAGATTTTTTAAATCCATTTTAGTGTTTGTCCCATTACGGGCGTGGCCGGATTTTACGCTCACTGTGTGGAGGATTTGTGAAGCAAAATTTAGATGACCTAATGCCTTCCTGATGCCAACCACAGTTTTGGGTGGGCCTATGCCTTTGTGTCAACAAAACCATCAAGCGATCTAGGCAGCAGATTAAAGCAAGGGTGCCTGGATGTCATGCACGACAAGAGAACCTGACCTAGCCAGGTATGTTGAGTACGCAGAGGACGTAAGTCCATTGTGTGGGCATACTAAAATTTGGAATTGTGTTCATATATTATTTTTGTAAACTTGTTTTCTTGGTAGGAGTAATCAAAGATGAGAAGAAGGTAAACATATTCTTCTACCACACTGAGCTCCATGCAATTCAACGATGTAGGATGGCGGGAACAGAAAGTGACGAGGACAGTCTATGAAATCTGTACAGGGTGTTGACACATTCAGGGATGTGGGCTGAACTGCGAAAGGTCAATGTGCAGAGGACTGGGGTATATCTGTGAACCCAGTGCGTTTTAGTATGACTTGATGTAAAAAATATGCGTTGATGTAATTTATGCTATTATTCCTTAACTCATCAATGAAGAGGCTGTCCTAGAAGTTAAAATAATCACTTTCAAATTTGGCTTGCTCAGAAATTGGCAACAATACTGGAATAGTCAATTATAGTCATACGCGGGGCTAACATGATGTGTCAAACACTCGCCCTAATTAAATTATTATTTATTGATGAAATTTTTAAAATCTTATTTCTTGTGAAATTTAAGACTAAAATAATTTTTGATTCGAATAATCAAAAAAAAAAGGAAAACACCGTACGTTTCTCAATTAGTTCAATATATCCACCCACCAACAAAGTGGAACAACCCAAATGTATCATCCAGAATAACAGCCATTGCCAATTGATAAGTAATCAAATACTAGTTAAATGTCATTAAAACCTTCATCAACAAAATAAATATTCATTATGGCCATTGTAGCACCTTTCATTTGACTAAACTGAATATTTTTCTTTACCTTTAGGCATATTAATTGATGGGAGTAGATTGGCAGCCACATCCCAAGATAAAAAGGCAAACAAAATTTATGTGGTTCTCAGTATTGAATGGGCTGCTTAAACTTTCATAACCACACTCGCAGAAGTACTGTACACGCTCAATATATTTTGTGTCAATATATTTTCTATTGATATGGCTTCAAGACAGGAATTCGCAGAGTTTATTTTTGCGGATTTCATGTGTATCTTTGGCTTCACTTTCTAAAGAAATATAAGGAAGGCAAAATTTTGTGCCCGTTAATTAGTTGCGAAATTCGCCAAAAATCAAACCACCACGAATATTCAGCATATACAGCTACTCACATGCGAAAATTTATTAAGTTCTGTGCGCAATGGTACTGAAAAGGTGAATGGAGGGGAAGGTGGGTGGAAGGGGAGGGAAAGGAGAGGAGAAGGGTTGAGCAGCGGAAGGGAATTTTGGTGTGAATGGGAAGAACAGGAGAGGGGTAGGGGAATGTGAGGGGTGGGAAGGAGAATGAAGTGGAAGGGAAGGAGAAGGTGGTGGGAAAGGAGATAGGAAGAGGAATGGTGGGGAAAGGTGGAAAAAAGAAGAGTGAAGAGAAAAGTAGGGAGAAGGGGAAGGTGGGGAAGGAAGGGAAGGAGAGGGTGAGAAGAAAGAGTAAGGTGGGAGAGAGGACGAAGGTGGCGCGAAAGGGAGGAAAAGGAGAAGGGACTGAAGGAGGCGGACACGGGAACGTGGGGGAGGAATAGGATGCGAGGAGAAGAAGGGTGGAGAGGGCGAAGGGGATAGGTGAGGGAATGAGAGAGAGGAAAGGAAAGGTGGGGGAAAGCGGGAGAAAATTGTCACGAAGTAGAGGAAAATGGGAGGTTGGGGGAAATTGAAGGGATGGATAAGGAGGAGGAAGGAGGAGAGGTGGGGGAAGGCAGAGAAGGGAAAGGTGTGGTAGAGGGAGAAGGGGCGATGAAAAATGTGGTTGCAAATGGGACATAATGTCTGCTGAGGAGGATATATCAGAGTTTTTGATTTTCAACGAATTTGTTGCACAAATTCAATGATATTGAGTTGGGGACAGGGATAACACATTCTCAGTACGAATGCTAAGCAAGGTATACAAACCAGTCCTGAAATTGGATGATCGTATGTAAAGGGGAATAAACTTGTCATACCACCCAGAAAATAAGTCGCTTATTTGTTCGATTTTGAGGTGATTACAGCATATGTGTTTTCCATCAAGAATCCCTATAAAACACAAAACAACTATTAAAAAATATAAAAGCAAAAAAAACTAATATTGCTTCAATCCATTCACAGACAATGAAGAAAGTGGGCCTGAGGAGTGTCGCTACTTGAAAACAAGTCGAGAGGCCCATCGAGTTGTATCGTCTCCTCTATAGCAGCGCATCAAACCTCCAATGGAAGATGAAGACGAGCAAAGGCAACGGATATTCTCGATTGGATGTAGGGCGTCTGCCCACCTACAGGAAGGTTGGTCCTTCAGCTTATCACAGTACATCCATATCACTTCGAGTAAAGTCAATTTATTTCAGATTTACTGTTCTCTCATACATATAATCTTTAAAGAAATTTGAAAGTCAGTTAATAATTTGTATTCTGTGTTAAAAATTATAAATCATGTCTGTATATTTCTGAATCCGCAGGCGTGTGTGAGCTTCCATCTGTGCATGGTGGGTGAGAAGTTGGCACCCAAGTGATATCTTTGGTAGAACAGGTATGGCCAAGAGGCTACTGAAACCTGGTTGAAATTCTAGACGGTCATGGACAGGTGTCTTTAGACCAGGTTACACATCGGTTATTATTGCACTCGATTACTGAATTTAACTTTTAATTCTTTGTTGCACATTGATCACTGATCTGGCATCGCTTTGTACGCCGTGCTTCGTTCACTGATTTGCACTTAATACCAAGTTCTAACTTGTAGGCTTTACTGTCGTAATGGAACCATGGGTATCATTGTTTTTTTAAGCACTGGTCTGGCAAATAAATTCTTTTGATCATACCAGGTAGTCTTAATTCAATAAGTGACTACAAGTGATTAGGGAAGGTGTCCCCTTCATTACCCTATACTTCATCACGAAGCTCTATATTTATGCCAAAAATTAGCAAGCCGCGTATACAATCTGTAAACTGAATCAACAGCCAGTTTGAGGTGCGCTGCTTCCGCCCTAAAATTTTCAAAATTAGAATATCATAGGGTTTTTTACAGGTGTGTACGTTATAATTCATGAAATTAGGTCTTTGACATTTTTGCAAGCTCACCCCATGGCTTTTTTCCCTCCCTAAGATTTTACCTGGCACCCCCCCCCTATAGGGACACACTCTCATTTTTTCACCATTTTCCAACACAAAAAGCTTGGTTATATATCTTTCAGAGTATTGTGCGGCTAGAAAGATTGATGAAATTTTGTCTGATGGAACCAAATTTGTACTTTGACTTATCGCCTTATTCTTCAGGTGGCAGAACGGTGAGTCTTTTACTGCCAACTTCAGGGAGCCCTGCGACATAGAAAGACGCAGGGACAAGCAACCTGGCCCCCCAAAAAAACTTGCAGGCAACGCACTACAACTACCAAGACTTCCTCAGCAAAAAGTAGGGCAACCCTGAAAACAAAGGCAGGACATCACAAGGAGAGCGAGCATTTGCCAGATAATAGGCCTTCAGCATGCTCCTAACTTTTCCTATTTTTTCCTTCTTTTTTTGTGAAGATCCTTAATTTTCCCTATTTTTGCCTAAAATCCTTTATTTTTCCTTACTTTTTGTCAACAAACAAGGACAAAAAACTCCTTTGCGATAATGTAGTAATGTTTCGTTTGGGAGTTGGGGTCTTTAGCAGATTTGTGTGAGAAGTACGATGTAACTACTCTTTTCCCAATCTCAGATTGCCTATTTTTTATCTGGTGTAATTCCCATGTTCCATTTTCTTTGGGTTCTACTCAAACTCTTCTTATAAAATCCTACTTTCCTCCTCCTTTGTGGATTCAAATCCTATTTTCTCCTACCTTTTGAGATATTTTTGCTCCTAATTTTCTCCACTTTTTCCAACCAAAGCAGAGCATGAAGGCCTGGGGCGCAAGCAAAACTCTCAAATTCCCAAAATTCCAGCTCAAGAATGTGCTATGACGAAGCAGAAAACAGTGAACTCAAGTCCAATGTTTTGATAAAAATCCAGAAATAAGACATAACATGCGTGCATTATTGACATAATCTCAGATCATACAAGAAATGGGCAAAGCTGTGACATTCACCTTGAGTAACTATAGTTGTTTTCTCACACAATCTGAGACAGGTTAATCATTTAATAGATTTCTTAATATATGCTTATCAATCATTTTGGCCCATTGCATTCCTGGCTTACCGTCATCAGGGGAGGCAATTTTTTTTGACGAAAGAATTTTTCATTCCAAATCCAGGTCCGCAAATTTTTTTTTCAAGGTCACCCAACAAACCCGACTTGAATAGTGGCAGTAGAAAAGGGGGGGGGGGTGTGTGGTTTGGGGAGTGAGAAAAAAATTGTTCAGTCCAAGATCCGGCCGGTCAAATTTTTTTCACCGGTCACTTTATGGTGCCAATTCAGGTTGCTTATTCCTAATTTGCATTTTGCGCAATATGCGACTCTTCTTGTATGCGTTAAAGTTTGTGAATGACTTGCTGGAGCTATGAAAAGTGATTTTATTTGAGTAAGAGGATTTTAGAGGGATAGTAAATCCCCTACTCATTGTTACTTAGTGAAGATTATTTATCTGTGCAATCACAAAACGGAAAAGGAAAGGCAATTGGTCTACAATTGCCTTCGATTAAAAAAAATCTTGTGATCATTCAAGAACGGTGAGGATATGAATTAAATGGTATCATTATACGACTTCTAAACCTTGTGGAAATTTGTGATGAAAACATAAACAAACTGTTCAAGATGGCAGCAAGGTATCAAATATGTGT
>JZLH01S0465967.1:29452-47101 GCA_001188425.1 Eucidaris tribuloides | reverse complement strand
TATATT
The DNA here is from genome assembly GCA_001188425.1 of Eucidaris tribuloides. Lineage (NCBI taxonomy): Eukaryota > Metazoa > Echinodermata > Echinoidea > Cidaroida > Cidaridae > Eucidaris > Eucidaris tribuloides. The sequence continues at coordinate 47,095 of JZLH01S0465967.1, read as the reverse complement.
GTCAACAATTGCTTTCGTTGCATGAAGTGCACATTTTGACCAGTACAAATTACAAAAATACTATTGTATAGACTTTTTCCGAGAAATTGTAAATTTTATTTATTGTATTCTCTTGATGGTCAGGAAAGTGAAATCGGTTCATATCTCCTTAGACAATGCTGCCGTACAGCAGCGAACCTAAGTGATTCAAGCTCATTGGCATGATTGGGAGAAATAAAAAAAGTCCCTAGAACCAAATTGGTTGAAAGATATAGACTTACCAGTGTATACACCAAGTGGTGTGTATTTCATGGCTGGAAGGATTTGTCTTAGTTTTGTTTACTTCAGGAGAATCAAGTATAAACATACCAGTACTGAATTACTCTCGTGCCCCGAGAGAACTTAATCCCATAGAAAACTATAGAGCAAACTTGCCTGTCACAAGGCATATTAATGGTAGTTCTCTCAAAATGAGTCAAAAATTTCACCTCAAAATTTTTCCAGTAGAATTATTTACGTAAATTAATTGATTCTAGAATAATTAACTCCAAGTTTTGGACTACCACCAATCATGTTATTTGCCTTTAAGAGTTAGTTGGAGTTTATGTCTTTGTGTTATCCTTTCTCAAAAATCGTAGTGTCAGGAATTGGTTATTGTGCCAACTGATCTTGAAATGTTTTTTACCCCCCACCCGAGTAAAATTTAAATTTAAAGTTTAAAAAGTTACTTTGAAGTATAGTCTTCACGGTCACTCAGATGAACAGAACTCATTAGCCAGATGAACAGAACTCATTAGCCATTAACCATTTTTTTGTAATCTATTTGATTTCTTCATACGTGTGCACAAATGTCTCGCTCTCTCTGTTTTCATTTCTAAATGCAGGTATTGGGCTGGCATTCGGATTTTTGCCAAGTTTAATATTATTGAACCAGTATTTTCCGGAGAGATTTGTGATGGCAAATACAGTTAGTCTTCTTGGGGGTACATTCGGTGCTTTGGTTGTACCCGTCATAATAGAACGAGCTCTACGAGCGTACGGTTACACCGGGGCCATGCTCATCCTCGGTGGAATATGCATGAACACCATCGTTGCCGGTGCTGCTTTACGACATCGTTCACAAAGTCACGGGAAACCAAACACAGCACGTAAGGCAGTGGAAAAAGTGGAGGCAGAGGAGAAGGAAAACTTACTGAAAGGAAGCGAACAGAGTTTTCCAGAGAGAGGACAAAGACGTTAGGAAAGAGTATGCGAGCGAATACAAAATTCATCACGGTTATTTCGCAAAAACTTGGCAGTTCGGTATTCATGAATGTGTCTTTATCAAAGAGCCACTCTTCACACTGACCCTCCCAGTTCAGTTTTTCACACTGTTTGGCGCTATTTCGTGGATGCTGTTTCTAGTTCCTCGCGCAGAGTGGCTTGGCTTCCAAAGTTCGGAGGCAGTTCTCATGTCAACCATCGGAGGAACGGCAGGGTTGTTGGGTCGACTGATCCTCGCCTTGCTTCTCTACGTCAAATTCGATCCCATAATCCTCTGCTGCACACTAAGTTCCATTTGCGCCATTGCGTTTTTATGTGCCCCGATTACGTACAGTTACAATGCTATGTGCAGCGCCGCTTTCGTTCAAGGCTGGTGCGTCTTTTCATGTACTACCCTAAACCCCGCGTTCACAAAGGCAACTGTTTCAGAAGATAAGTTTTCAATGGCGGTTGGATATGCCACCTTGGTTATGGGTCTTGGACAGAATGCAGGCGGTTTTGTTTCAGGTATAAAAGATTCTTCTTAAAAAAAAAACAGTTAAATATATTATTTATGATAAATAAATGAATTTAAAAAAGAATTAATAAAACACAAATAAAACAAATAGCGTAAAGTATTTTGCGGCAATTTTGGTGAAAGTAAATTCCATGTGAAGTAAACGACGAGGTCGTTGGATGTGTGTCCCAAATGTGACATGATGCCTCCATCAACGTCAAGGGCGTAGTCCTAGATTTCAATTACTGTTAGTTCTGTTCAATTTGCTTGTTTTAATCTTGAGATGTGTATATTTGAAAACGAAAGGGTATAACAGTGGCACATTTGTGATTTCATGCAACCCTTTTGTTTACAACATATCTCGAGATTAAAACAAGTCAAATTGAATAGAACAAGCAGTATTTAGCTAAGACTATGCCCTTAACGTTGCTGTAAACGTCATAGTCAAAACAGTATTTTTGAATTGGCAAAGAGGACGCTTTTCACTTGCACAATATTTTGGAACACGGAAATTATGCTCTTGTTAGGAGAAGGTAAAAGCCACTCTGATGCATTGACTTGAAATACTTGTAATCCACAGTATTCAATTACTGTAGAATATGAATATAATCATAACGACAATATTAGACTAATATCGTGGTTTATCTATTTTCTATTTTCTCGCAGGTTTAATATTCGATATCACCAAGTCCTATACGAGTGTCTTCCTGGCTATTGGTGGAGTATACTGCCTCCTCGTTCTCAACCTTCTGGTCTATCTGGTTATTATCAAGTGCAAAAGTAAGAAGAATAAGTAAACCTACGGCTGGAAAAATATCGACGAATATTCGAACTATGAGATAATAATTACAGTCTCTCCACTGAGTGATATTTGTGCCATTAAACAATGAAAAGTTTAATGAAACTACATGTAGTGCATCAGTGTTCATTATAATGAGAATCCACTGTAAACGATGAAAATCAGTATTGTGTATTAATTTTGTTGGTGATCCGACATTTGCTCTCGCGACAGTTGCTCCGGTGACAATATCTCAGAAGACAAAGAGTTAGGGTTAGGGTTACCATTGAGTATCCAGTTGAGAATAGGGTTAGGGTTAGTGTTTGGGTTAGGGTTAGTGTTTGGGTTAGGGTTAGGGTTTGGGTTGAGGTCAGAGTCAGTGCATGAAATAATCGTCGCCGAAGCAAATATCGGACATTCGTATTAGTTATTTACTCCGTGGAGTGCATCGTTCGCCAATTTACACAGATCAATAAATGCAATGAAAACAATGAGTAGGGATTTACTAATTAGCTTACTCAGTACAATACCCTTCTCATACACACATGCCATTTATACCTTCTATGAATAAAATAAGTGTGCCTGTAAGTGCAAAACCTATAAATTGCATAAGGAACCTGAATGGAATCAGATGTTCATACTAAAAATATGGCAAATGAAGGAGTGCATAAAGATGTGCGAAATACCAATTTATGGGCAATTTTGGCCGATGAGCCACCACAAAATGAACAAGACCATGTAAACCATAGCTGACTTTTACCAACTTATTGAAAAGATATACGAGACAAGCAGTCACAGATGTTGCAACTGAGCCTGAACCTTACGCCAAATGGAATGATGTAAGTAAACTGTAATAATGATAATAGTAACAAGAGTGAATTTAGAGTGAATATGTGTGTTTTTCACTCATTTTGGAGTGACCACAGAATCACTCAAAATTTCCCAGTGATCCCGAGGTCACTCCAAAATGAGTAAAAATCACTGAAGTTCACTATAAATTCACTATAAATTCACTGTTTTTTGACATTCACTCCTTAAATGGTGAACAATTCACTCGGTTTTTTTTAAAGAAAGCAATAATCGATAAATCCAACATGCAAAACCTTTTATCTTGAAGTGTATACATTCGACAGAAATAGGTCGTGTAGTGTGTCAATTGGAACTTCGAATTAGCAAACAGCTTGGGTAGATAAAGGAAAATTAGCTCATATTATGAATATTAACTACACTTGCCTGCAGCGTCTGGCCATAAGTCGAAAAACTTAATGCAGTGAAGAATGAATTGACGATAATGGTGAAATAATGGTTGTTTCATCCTAAACATTTTTTTTATTGTCCTGGAATGTCATCAACTCCGCTACACTTACGGAAATGGGCTGTTCTGATTTCGCAATGCCCCCTTTGTCCAAGCCTGTTTATCGCGAAATACGACATCACCTTCATGAATAAAATATTGCTTTAATAGGTGCCGACATGACTTCAAGATAGGCTTCAACCTAACTGAATACGCATATTTTATGTAGTATATGAATTTTCTAAAAGTCTGGATTTTTCTTCAAGCATTCCAATCATCGTACGTTCTCCTCGTAAGCTAGATTTGTAATTAATATCAAAATGGTGTTTCAATTCACTTCGTGTCATACGCGAATTTTTCGATCCTATTAGTGGACAATTGTATAATACACACCAATTTGTTTTGGCTGAAAATGCAAATTTTGATAAACTGTGACTTGGGAGGTTAGATGTAGAACACAGAAGTTTAATTTTAATTAAGAGCGTGCAATATGCCTTTGTTGCGAATGGTACATGCGACCACAGATTCAAAGCAAAATGAATTTTTTCAATATCCTCATTTTGCTCGGCTTTCTTGTAATAGTCCATTTAAATTTTCATTACCACACTCATAGTATCACAAACAAACTTTTGTTAAGCTTTAATGTTCTGGTACTGAAAAGATAACATGTAAGATATTGGTTGAGTGAACAAGTGAAGCTACATGTATACACGGAAGAAAACTTATCTTAAGATATTGTTTTCAACCATGACAAATTTTATAGAAGCTAAGGGTCCTTGCTTGAAAACTATCGAGGGGATGAAAAAATTTGCAAATGTACAGTTATTTGTTAAACACAACTATGTTTTCAGTGTATTAAAATCTAAGCTATATATTTTTTCATGCTAATAGTCTCTCTGATAAGGTCTAGTAATGAAGCCCTAAAGACTAAATGTACATGTACTTAAGCACAATCATTTAGTGACGTTGAAAAGTAAAAATCCACAAGGGACCAGTTTTAACATACCCATTTCCTTTATAGAATGCCGTATTACAATAAAGAGTTGAAATATTCAAATCATTTGTGATATTTAACCATACAAGTCTCTCTAGTGATAAATTATTTTTTTCAAGAAGCCTGGAATCTTCTATACTTCATTATTATTAAGACTGCCCTACTTTCGCGAAAAGATGCAAGTACCTGTTTGTTCCTGTCCTATACATTGGCAACAGTGAAATATCACAGCATTTTCACTTCATTATCTTTCAATGACGTAATTTTTTTATTCAAAGTTTTCCCGAAATTACATCATGTTTAGGATGTTTTAAAACATCAACAACTCAAGTTTGCTTCCTTTTGCCAAAGTAGGGCAAACGGAAACTATACCTATCCCCATATTTTCTCCAAAAGTGAACTTCGTCGATAATTTTGTGACTTATCAGGCACATTTAAAAAAAAAAATCTGTTCCATCATTATTTAAACTATTTCCCCGACCTACATAACAGGTACGTAAACTCATTCCGAAAATGATATATGAATAACGTTCAATAATTTCACGTGAGAAAATAATCGTTACAATATTCGCCTTGTTGTTTCCAGAGGATTTGCCGAAGTCATGCCTCTGGCTAACAAACCGGATAAAAAATTCAATGCTTGTTATATTTTGAGGGATGAAATTTTGATTTAGTTTTCCGGAGGTTTTCTAGACAATTATCGATTCATGCATGTAAGCCCGATGTTACAATAAACAAGCAAAGGGGATAAAGCAAGAGTAACGAACATTACATGTTGACATAAATAACATTATACGTATAACATTACACGTGGATATTGAGTAATGTAAACCCGAGGCACATTGTATACGAAACCATAGAACAATTTGCTGAACCTCCTGATGCAAAATAAACATAACAGTAACAGCAGAATGGAAGAAGTGACGACAATAATTGGATCTTTTACTGTTGATTTGTTCATGTAGGAAATTATACAAAACCAGTATACAGTTCAAATTCCTCAAAATGTTATTGACAACTGCAATTGTTCTTGTTCCCATGTCAGCACACTCATAGCAAATGTTTGTTAAAAATACAAACGCCTCGCTAATATGAACTTAATGGGTCGTGTCTATTTTTCTAACAAATCCGTTCTCTCTTCTAAAGTAATCCGTATTGGAAAATAGCCCCCAAGAAAAAAGTATTTTCGTATTCAACTCTCTTCGCTGAAACCTGTTTTATCACATAGTAAAAATACATGCTTAAGCCCCTGGCTATTGAATTACCGTAGTTAAACGTAATTCCATTGATATATTGTCTTTATATTCAAATATTTAAACATTTTTATCAACGTTGAACTCAATGTTTTCACAATTTTGAATAAGTTAATAATTTCTACAGTGAGCACCTTCTGACATTTAGGAGAGTGTTTATTAAATATTTTAAGATAAAGAGGTTTACATGAAATAAAACGTTCATACTGATTACCCAAAAGTATTGACAATGCCATAAAAACATGAAGTGCATTGTCTTGTACAAATATTTCAGTTGTGCGGACAAGTTTATGCTTTTTATTATATTCATTTGCATCTTATTAACTCCAGAAGTTTGCAGCCAGTAATGGCTTTTACTATCACAAATGTAGACATTTGTATGTTTGTTTTTAAAAAGTATTTAAAAATATTGTTTGAAGTGAAAGGTGGAATTGAAATCCCGTTACATATTCATTCAGTAATTTTGATGCTTCCATTCAGCATGATAAATGACGCACCACGGTCACAATGAACAAACGTCGGTTGTCTGGCAGAAGGGCCCTATCATATGCTTCAAGCAGAAGGGCCTTAACACTATATTGTCTCCAACTTGAAAACCATTGCCTCTTTTCACATGAAATCAACCTGGTGTGATATTTTCGATCATTCTGTCAGTTTGTGAAGTGCAAATATCAAATAAGGCAATCAAATTAGAGAAAATTTATTGTTAAGGCCCTTCTGCCGGGAACATATGCTAGGCCCTTCTGCCGGACAACCGACGAAAATTATCTACATCACATTATACGCAACGTAAAGGGCAAGAGAAGAGAAAAACAACGAAAGCTATCTTCTTTCGCCACAGAGTCAGGTCGTATTTACTTGACCTGGTGTGTCTGAAGTATTCGCGCCTTGTATACAAATGAAGAACTCACATTTTCACCTTTGGTGAGTAAACGCGTGCATGCCAACAGTTATAAAACCTCTGTTTTTGTTTTTAAAATCTTCCAGAAGACGTTCCAAAAGTTAACAATGTCTCTTGCTTCCCCGAGAGCCCCTCTATCCGCAAGGAAGATAAGTTGTCTCGTTAACAGGTGACAACGTTACTGAAATTGGAGTTTAACAACCTTAAGTTTAGCTGCGAATGCACCATGCATTTATTTAAATACTAATTGAATAATTTGTTTTTTCTACATATCCCTAGCTATGTTCTATGTCCCGGTATCGATGTTGGGGATAATAGCAGATAAATTACATTGGACCGGAAATGTCAGGATAGGCAATTCTCTGCTTAAAACCACAAGAAGCACAAACAATCACTTCAAAAAAAGTTTTATTTGTTGGTACAGATGTAACTCTTCGAAACAGGCAATTCTACTAGACCTATGGGTCAAAATCATGAGAACCACAGTACCGTAACAAACAAGCAAGCACGCAAGCAAGCAAGCAAGCAAGCAAGCAAACAAACAAACAAACAAACAAACAAACAAACAAACAAACAAACAAACAAACAAATAAACAAACAAACAAACAAACAAACAAACAAACAAACAAACAAACAAACAAACAAACAAACAAACAAACAAACAAACAGGCATAATAAGGCCAGAGACCCACTCCTTAGCCACTGCAGTATGTCCATTCTGCTGGGTCTATTTTCCTTGTATGAAACATATGGCCTGACTAAACTTGGTACACCTGTAAATTGTTTGATTGCAGTTTCTATATACCTCAACCAGGGGCAGCACCACGCAAGGGGGGGGGGGGGCTATTCTGCCCCCCATGACAAAAGGGCATAACGTGACATTTTTGTCAAAATTGAGTTATACAGTGTAAGGGATTCAATACAATCATGTAAAGCATGCAGAACAAAAAATAATTAGAAGTGTGCCCTTTGTTTTCATAATCCGCTTGTAAAAGGACACTGAATAGGGCTTTACGTGTTGAACAACATACAGTTTGGCTCAATATTCAAACACCAAAGTGTCATTCTGCCCTTTTGTCATGGGGGGGGGGGCAGTATTGTCTTCAAAGTAATGCAATTAACGGGGATTTTACTGTTTTTCGAAAATATCGCCCCCAAAGATTTGTTGGCACCCCGTTAACACGCATTTTCGCTCACTATTTGGCTGGGATTTTTTTTTTTTTTGGGGGGGGGGGGGAATTTTTATCGTCGTTAGCCCTCCCCCTTCCTCCCTCACACTTTTTGCGTTTTTGCTTGCTACTTGGGTAGGGTTTTTTTGGCCCCCCTAACCTCATCACGTAAAACGTTCATCAGACTGTATGAGTCCACAACGAGGGGTGATCCTACTCCTACACTCATGCTCATAATCATGGAATATTTTAGAGACATTTTAGAAATTGCCATTTTTCCGTGAAAGGTACATCTGGGATTAATATTTGCTCACCCCAGGTGAAACAATTATAATCTAAGTATTTCAGGACTGCTGAGCATTTTGTAGCGTCCGATTCGACGCTAAAACATGTGTTTAAAAATGGCTGTATCCAGAGTTGTTGTTGAGTCTGTTGAGTCACGTGGTGGTTACGCGCGTTATTAGATTTGTAACAGACAATTCTGATGTTAATTTAATGATAAGTGACGTGAGATAAAAATGTATCAGTTTTTTGTGTCATTTTTTAAATTACTTTAATTTGATACTTTTTTCATAATTTTTTGTGGATTAAAAAAAATAAATATATAATTGTTATTGCTCTCAAACCTATTTTAGTTTTTACTTTAGTCATCTCATGATATCCAAAAATTGCTTCACATACTGCGTTTTTGTGAAATAAATACTTGTCTTGAAAATTTTGGACGGTATAGGAGAAAGAACTTAAGTATCAACAAAATATTCCATAATTATGAGCATGAGTGTAGAAATAGTGATATTCACAAAACTATAGGAACAAGCAATGCTTCTCTAGGTTGACCGGCGGAGTAGATGGAAATCGAATAGCATTTTTGCAAACGCCTAAATTTCGTACTTTGCTTACATCATGTTCCTAAAGCCATGCTGCTAAATGTGAGCCTACTGTTCATGAGGAAGAATAGCAACTCAGATTAAAACTGATACCATGCACCCACACAGAAACAGTGGAATCGATTTGTGCAACTTTGTAATTTTACTTTAAAATCAATACTCTCTTGTGTATTGAGCGTGCATTGAACTTTCCGTTCATCCAAGAGCGACGTCTAATATAACATTACAACTGGACATACACATCGACACAGCTAAAGTAAACACTGCATTTGTGATTCCAAACCAAGTATAAATGTTTGCACTGGGTAATGACATATGCTTTTTATTCCACGCTGTGTTTGCACGATTTATCCTAAACAAATATACGTAGTGCCAGAACGGTTTTTTTTTGGTGGAAAATCAGTGATATTCCCGTGCCGTGACCATGCAATACAGCGACTGAACTAATATACATTTTAGTTGGAAGCTAACGCGTTTGTACCCCGGTGCCTCCCGTCTTCCCCCGAATCTCCATAAGAGCTAGGTTACTAATTATACGAAAGCTCTTTAGACCATGAAAAGCATCAATTTCCGATATTTCTAAGTTATTATCATCCCATGTCAAGGGAATATCGTACTGGCCCTTTTTAATTTTCAATTTGAAGAGTTTTCAATAAGGTGCCCCCATTTTCGTTTCCGTGGGCGGGGGAGGGGGAGGGGGGATTTTAATGTACCATCTTCATAACGTCTGGGAAATGGTGAAATCCCTATCTTCCATTATCTAGAAAAAAGTTTCTTATGGAACAAAACACTCAAGAAAGATTGGTTTGATATCCTGTGCTCTACACTATATCCTAACAAGAAAGGAAAAGTCATTACGTTGATGCCTTCTGTAGTATTATTTGCCGGATAACCCTAAGCTGTAATAGTCAGTAATTTGTTGTTCTCCTCAGTTTCTCTTGCTAATTGGTTTACAATTCATCGGGGAAGTTTAAGTTTCAAAGTCATGGCTTTGAAAGAATTACATTTGAACCCTCTTTTTATCACGTTTGATACTACTAATGATCCCCCTGTAACAGGGGCGTAGACAGCTCGGGGGATGGGGGGGGGGGTATGCATCCCCCGCAGCTCACAAGGTTGGGGGGGGGATGACATGTACAATCATCCCCCATGCAGGTTTCACAGAAATATATATATATATTTTTTTTCAATCAGTAGTATTCTTATCATTACTGTTGTTTAGTATTAAGGTGATTATCATTGTTGTTGTTGTTGTCGTCGTTTGTATTATTATTAGGGCCTATTATTATTATTATTATTATTATTATTATTATTATTATTATTATTATTATTATTATCATCATCATCATCATCATTATCATTACTATTATCATCAGTATCGTCGTCGTGTCACGTTTATTCCCTCAGTACATTCGTATTTCTGATGCCCCAAACAACTGTCTTCTGCTCCTATAACGGGGTGATGTCTAACAAGGGACGTTTGCAATGAGTACTGATGTAAATCCTAGGGGTGGGGGGAGGCGGATGCGGGATATATCCCCCACTTTGGCCGCGTAAGGAATAGCCTGCACAACCATCCCCCATTACTTTTCAAGGAGAAATGATTTTGAACTAAGCAGTTAGTTGCTAGTTTTGTCAAAAGGAATATACGCGGCTCTTATTGTTGAATGTCCATTTCACGAAACAAGTGTTATCAGAGAGTCAAAATATGCGTATGAAACCACAAGAACTCCTGATCTTCAAGGGGCTCTGCCCCCCTGAACTCCCCCAAGTTATCACCATGTTTTTAAATGGCCTGCTACATAAACATGTTAGAATATAAAATTGATAACTTCGGATGAAGTGCCAAAATTTAAACGGATCCCACTTTCAAAATTGGGTAGGTTTTAATTATTGTTGACTGCCCACTTAATAAAAAAAATAGTGCTAGCAGAAAGTCAAAATAATCTCATGAAACTGCTAGAAGACGTGAACTTCAGGGCTCCGCCCCCTGACCCCCATCCGGAACCCTAGCAGCAGGGGCGTCGATCCATGTTACGGAGGGGGGGGGAGGGGGAGGGGCAAAGGTGACAAAATGTCCAAAATTTTCGGAGCGCTTCGCGCGCCAAATTTTAATGCAGAGAAAATTGACAATTTTGCATGTTTAATAGCATTTTTAAGCTATGTTTAATGGTTTTATAGTGCTTTCCAATGCTTTTTAAAACATGTTATGAATTTTTCAAGTTGTCAAAATTATTGGGGGCAAATCGATATGTTTCCCCCCACCCAATATTTTCATGGGGGGGGGCGATCGCCCCCCGCCCCCACAGGATTGACGCCTCTGCCTAGAAGGAATTTTAAGGCGAGACCCTAGAATTCAACCGAAGGGCGGGCAGCCCCTCCCTCCGCATTAAAAAGAGTTCCGCGGACCCCTTTCACACGTCTGTTTTCTTTATTTATACGCACCCCGTTTAAGAAATCCCTGATACGGGCGTTTTATGTATCTGCGTGAGCGTGTGTGTCTGTATCTGTCTGTACATATGTGTATGTGTATGTGTATGTGTATGTATGTGCATGTGTGCGTGTGTGCGTGCGTGTGTGTGCGTGCGCGTGCGTGTGTGTGTGTGTGCGCGCAAGTGTGTGTGCTCAACGTACCGAGCCGGGTTGGCCAGATAATATTTTACATCAAGCAGTCTCAAAGGCCGTTTTGATAGCTGGTCGAGATCCTCATGAAATTACGATTTTTTTTTCTTTTTTTCGTTTGATTCTATTTCATGCCAAAATAAATTCTAAATAAAATAAAGTATTGAAATTTAATTTGAAAATAAAGCAAAAAGCTTTATTGCAACTTTTGGCGTAAATATTCTTTAAAGAATGAAAAACGCCAATAAAACCAACAACAACAACAACAACAACAACAACAACAACAACAACAACAACAACAACAACAACAACAACATGTGTGTGAGCGCGCACGTGCGCACTTATTTGGACATGCATTGTGATCGACCCCTCTGGACATCAAATCATCCCCTCAGGTGCGATGACCTGTCTACGCCACTGCCCTGTAAGGACACATCGTAATTTTTACCGGTCTTTTACCGTGAAACGTTTATTTTTTTAAATGTTGTTTCACCGTGGAATTGGGTATAGGCCTACCGTAAAGATTAGAGTGAAATGATCGTGCGGTTCATTGTACGGTTTTCCCGTAAGAAATACCGTATTTTTATGTTATTCTTTTTTTGTTAACAGTGAATGGTTTAATTTACCTTGCGTTTTGCTTTTTCTTGCGACATGTCTCGGGTGAAATCGGCATTCCCCGGCAAACTTCGGCCCCACAACCTCTTCCCCACGATCATGTAGGTGAAGCTGAGTACGGTCAGGGGCAGCAGGTAGGTGAGCACGAAGTTGACCATCTCGTACAGCATCTCCAGCTTGTCGCTGTGCCACTGTTCGGAGCAGGTAGTGAACTCCTGGCCGCACGCGTGCCCGCTCTCGGTCCGGGCCATGAAGAGCTCGACGGAGCCGAGGAGGATCGAAGCCAGCCAGATGATAGCGATCATGCTCTTGCTGCGGACGCGGTTGATGCGGGATTGGAGCGGTCGGATTACGGCGAAGTAACGGTCGACGCCCACCGCCGTCAGGGTGCAAATGCTCACGCACACGGAGACCTGGGCGGTTAAACGAGAAGAACAGATAAAATAGACTTGTGAACAATTTGAATGAGAAGTAAACACGTCGAGAAATATACATACATATATATTTTAACCACGTAAGATACGTTACAAATTATTAGTGAAGAACGATGGGTATGAAATTTTACAAGACCATCGCCTCATCCTATTCTTAATTGAGTAAAGATGTAAAAAAAGATAAATACAGAAGACAACCCCCCAATACCCCTACACATACAAACACACACACGCGCGCACACGCACACACACAGACACACACACACATAGACACACAGACACAGGCACACAGATACACAGACACACAGACACACAGACACACATATACACACACACGCACATACACACACCACACACACACACACACACGCATACACACACACACACACACACGCATACACGAACACACACGCGCGCACACGCACACACATAGACACACACACATAGACACACAGACACAGACACACAGATACATAGACACACAGACACACACATACACACACGCACATACACACACCACACACACGCACACACACATACACGCACACACACGCACACACACACACACACACACACACACACGCACACACACGACACACACACACACGACACACAACGACGACACACGACACACACACACGCACACACACACACACACACGCACGCACACACACACACAACACACACACACACACACGCACACACACACACACACACACACACACACACACACACCACAACACACACACACACACACACACACACACACGCACACAGTGCTTGACATCTTGGGGAGGTAGAACTATTTAAAGATTTCTTGGGGAGGTGCACATTTTGGAGAGATGGAAGTAAAGTTTAGAAAATCAGCTGTTGACAGCACAAATGGGGTGAAAATCTCTTTTTGGCGTCAGCTGGGAACGGGGGGGGGAGGGGGAGGCAGTGCATGTACCCCAATGCACCCCAGCCCAAGCTCTTCCTGAAGATGACACTTATTTCAAAACAAACTGCAATATTGGCGGTTGATTATGATCCTCTCGCAACGAGTTCTGTATAACTGGTCGTTTTGAGAAGTCCGCCCAACTTTGCAGGAAACTTGTAGAACCCTTTAAGTATACAATTTTACAACTAGGGATCTAGCTTTAAGAAATTGCAAAAAGAGGATGGGAAATAGCAAATATTAATAATAATTCATAAAGTTTCAACTTACTTTGATAATAGTTGGTCCATAAAATGCACTTTAAGTACGAAGAAATTATAGTTTACTATGAGAAAAAGCAACATGTTTCATGTTTTACCAGTTCGAGCTTTCACGAATTTACAAGTGATTTTCTGACATGCACCTATTAAATTTCACACACTGTACAGATTTCTTATATCAATGCTAAGCTCCAACTGGAACCTAATTCATTTTGCGTTCGTAATAGTGAACAGAATCAAGGAGTCTGGAGAACTTTAAGAGACCAGCTGGTTTTAATGTTTTAAAGAAATGTAGTAACATTTCGTACAGTCAAAGGGGTGGAATATTTTTATTTCTTTGCATGACCCTGTTTTAAAGTGCAGATTTCTAACGATTAATGAGTAATCATCCGCCCCCCGCCCCCTGTGGCGCCGTCCCCGGCTCTACTTTAGAACAAGAAACCTTTTCTTGATATGACTGAAAAAAAAACATATTCCAAACTTTTGTCCATGACTGTATTTGAAATGGTAGAGATGAGATACAAATTGATTGAATATGTTGCAATATTCAAAATATAAAAACTATCCACTCCTACAGAGGGAAAAGTGGGATTTTAACATTTGTGTCACGTGCACATGTCAGTGGAGTTAAAGATAACCCTGCACGTAGTTGCGACAAGTATTAGATGGTATTGGGTCCTATACGTCACAGTAACCATGGAAACGTAAAAGATTATTGTTACAATAGATGACATATTGCGCTCATATGCATGGAAACTGCCCACAGTTGGCCCTGTAACTACTAGGCTGACAGTCATCTTTGAATTTTTTAGATGTTTGAAGATGCAACATGGTATTTTACAAGGACATTCTGACGCTACCGGGCTAACACAATCATGACGTCATCTTGGACCTACTGGGTGCACTCTCCGCTAGAGCATACGCACCTAGAATTTTGAACGACATTACTCCTTGCGCCATGTAGGCGTCAATGCTACATGACGCACTTATTGTTAATCTGTGATTACGTCATTTGGTCACAGCACGAGGTACCTGGCTTTTGGTTACGACTGAATAAAAATGTGACAATGTTTTACGCAAGAACGTATATAACCTTATCCTTCTAACATTCAACTTGACACCCGTGGGGACGCCTACTCCACTTTCAATCCGTTCTTTTCAATCCAATATGACTGGTTATCATTACTCAGTTCACCCTCCTTTCACAAGGGATGGAAACGTTGGTTAACTCTGAACATAAGATCCGCATATTTAGTCAAACTTAAAAAAAATATCATAGACAAAGTGGATATGATATCAGTTTCATTAAACATGTGCACTTTAAAAATGTGCATTTTATTACACTAATCACAGTATAGTATATTGCCCTGTGCGTGACAACCAGAGTTTAGCGATATCATAGTACAAGCGAGCATTCTTGAGCTTCAATTTAAAAAAGTCAAACTTTGATATCTAAGCTACATTGTACTTAAATAGACAAATAAACCCCTAGAATACAAAAGTTTGGAAAGTTATGCTGCCATTGGCAAGATATGCATGAATGAAAATTTCTGCGGTGGAGTATCAAATAGTCTAGATCTACGCACAGTATTTTATGGGAGGAAATTGGCCAGGTGATTCCCGTCAACCAGAGTACTCAGATTTTTTTTTTTATACGTACTAAATAATAATTTTGAAATGCAATTCATCAGGGCTTCATTTCTAGACCTTAATAAAGACACTTGAATGGAGGATCATGTAGCTAACATTTTTTTTCAAACTGTGGTCACTGTTAACTTGTGTCTTCAAACTGAAATTACAAACAGCAGAATAACTAAACACTAAGCTTTCTAGAACGTACAATACGAATTGCTCAGATTTTAATTCCGATTCTCACATACATCATTTCCCATGTTCCACATATTTAGTAAAGAATGGTCGACAAAGATTGATGTTTATGGTTCCAACGCATTAAACGTTTTTGTAGCTGCAACATTATGATTGAAAAGATTTTGTTATTGCATATATAAACCTGTAAACTTATAATTTGGTGACAAAATAAGCTAGGTGACATCGTAATTTCTATTCATGTTTTTGTATAGTTTACTGCATAATCCTAACCCTATACCTATGAACCATTGAAAGTCAGCACTGTAAAAATCCTAAACACTTTTATAAACACTTTTCTGTAACACTTTATAAACACACGAACACTTTTTTTCGAAATCATAAACAAATTTAATTTGAAATTTTGTGTATCACTAATATATCAAAAGTTCGTGTTTATTTCTGGAACACTTCATAGACACTTGAACACGTTTCATAAACTTATTTAAGTGTTTTTTTTTTTATTTATTAATGGTATACATAGCTCATACTTGTCAGCCCGAAGGCTGAATTGCGCATGGCACATAATATTGGACCATGTATCCTTCAGCAAGGCAGCAGTAAAACAGCGCCATAGAAGGGGCCCGAAGAATGTTGATAGTGTTGGAATGAATGGCCATCAAACCGGGTTTTCACCTTCTCTTTTCATGAAGTTGTGGGTTCTTTAAACGTGCTGAGGGTTTCTGTCTCACACCGGGACCTCCGGCTTTACGTCCTTATCGAGGGACGGGTAATGGGATAAAAGTGCCTTACCCAAGACGACAAAACCGGCCACGGACGTGGAGCTAGCAACACGGACACTAGTCGGCGAAGCAAGCTGTTTACCACTACGCATCGACCCTTGTTTAACAGCACTGTATAACAATGTTTCCAGTTTAAAAAATCTGAGCTACCATGATTGCCCCATGCTACTAGTGTCTTGATTACGTCTAAAAATGAAGCCCTGAAAAATTGCCACAGTGTAAAACAATCATTAAGTGCTTTAAAAAAAGTGAAAATCAGTTGGAGACACATTCCAGCTTTTCTCCATAAGACTGCGTGTTTGCAGAGATTTCCTATCGCCCGATTATAAGAATGAAATGTGCAATTTGTATCTTGCAAATATTCTACTATACAGCATTAACTGTCCAAACTTTTGTGTTCTGAGGTGTATATTCTGTCCATTCAAACACTGTCAGATTATGTTTCAGATAGCAAAGTTCGGAAATTTTTTTAAACGGGTCTTCCACAGTGTTATATAATCATAAACGCGTCAACAAACATTTTTGTGGGAGCGAAATTTTTCGAAAAACAGTAAAATCCTTCTAGTTTTTAATTACTTTGAAAACAATATGGGGTAGCCGCTCCCTGCCCGTCCCAAGTGGCCCGAGATTTTTCGGTACCCCCGAGATTTTCGACTATATTTTACATTATAGCATCCAAAGTGTTAGTAAGGTATTAAGGTTATCTGAGTTATACCTCATTTGAAAGGGCAGAGTCCACTCTTTCTGATAAGGTATAACTCATATACCCTTAACACCTTATTAACCCTTTGGATTCTACAGTGTGAGTCAAAAAAAGTTAACCGCTAGATAATTGCTCATTGTTTTAAAATTTAGCCTTGAACAAAATGTTCTCATACATGTTTGGAAAGAGTGTTTTATCCTGAATCATTTGATACTATTTTTGTGTTGTTTGTGTACATGCTTGGATGAACAGGAGGCATTGTTTGCGAGGGTGCAAAAATTGATTTGCGCCAAAGTAATGATTATGTGATGCTTGAATTAAACAATTGGGATTGGGGTTTTAATTCGGTCTTTGCAGATCAAAGAATTATCCCTTACAGAATTTATCATGCTACACATATCGAAGCACACTCACACATGCGCGTGCACACACACACACACACACACACA